>JAHRHJ020003597.1:0-140196 GCA_019776745.2 Taxus chinensis | reverse complement strand
TTGAGAAAGAGGAAGTTGTATGGTAAGTTATCCAAATGTTCTTTCTTTGATTCAGAAGTTCACTATTTGGGTCATGTCATAAGTAAAGAAGGAATTGCTGTAGATCCTTCAAAATAGTGGCAATAACTGAATGGCCTGCGCCAAGAATGCACATGAGGTAAGAGACTTTCATGGGTCTTGCAGGTTACTATAGAAACATTTGTAAAGGATTTTTCTAAAATAGCTGTCACCAATAACTTCTTTCAAAAGAAGGATAAGAAATTCATATGGAATGATAAGTGTGAAGCAGCTTTCTCAAAAGTCTGAAGGACCATTTGGACTTCTGCACCTATTTAGCTGTATCCAGACCCTAATGGAAATTTTTACTATGTAACAAATGCTTCTGGGGAAGGCCTTTGGAGGTGTTTGCTACAAAATGATCAAGTCAATTGCTTTAGAAAGTAGAAAACTTTAGATATCATGAGCTGAATTATGCCCCCTCATGATTTGGGAACTTTGCTTTGCTGCCATTATTCATGCACTTCAAGTCTGGAGACACTACTTACTTGGGAAACCTTTGAGTTGAAATACTGATAACGGGACCTGAAATCTGAAATAATTTTGACTCAGCCCAGAATCGAATGCCAGACAAAGAAGGTGGGTTGAATTTTTAGCACAAATATGGGGGGGGGTGACTTTTGATATTAGATATCAAAGGGAAGGAGAATAGAGTAGCTGATGCTTTTAAGTGTAGGAGGCACATTTGCTCTAAAAACATAAGAACTCAGTTTTAGAGATGAGGTTAGGTAAAATAGTGCTTTAGAATCAGATGCAATGACTGTCAGCAAGTTAAAAGCCAGCGCTTGCGGCAGAACCTAAGGATATAAGGTATAAGGTTTTCATTTTTGATAATGAAGCGAATCTTACGTTATGAAAACAGGGTATATGACCTATGCTGAACGATTGAGAAAGAAGTTAGTGAAGTCACCAATTCACCTTTCTTGGACACCCGGTATCACAAAAATGGGCTTGATGATTGAAACAACAATACTTCTGGACGGTATGAAAAAGATGTGATTAAGTTTGTGACTTCATGCTGGAACTGTAGTGGGTGAAGGCAAGAAATATGCAACCCTGCTGGAATGTTATATCCTCATGAGCAACCACAGTACACATTGGCAGTAATACATGGATTTTGTACAAGGACTACCTAGTCCAGGAATAAATGATGTTACCTGGTAGTTATAGAAATGATGCCAAGGTAGCTCATTTCATCGCTGGAAACTATAAGGATGATTCAACCTGCTGGCCAAGAGATTCGTACACCGAAATTTAGTTACATGGTGTACCAGAAACTGATTATTTCTGACCAGGGATCCTAGAATGACGTCAAGTTTTGGCAAAACGCTTAACGCAGAGCTCTGGAACGGAAAAACTCGTTATGCATATCATCCGGAAAACGACAAGGGACAAACTGAGGAGGGTAAATCAAAGTGTTGGTGTGAGGACATGTGCGAGTATTGCCATGGCTCAAAACAGTATAAATGGGAAGAGTATCTTCCATTAGTTGAGTTCGCATACAACAATACTTATCACTCATCTCTAAAATGGCACCATTTGAAGCACTTTATGGAAGAAAGTGCAGAACTCCTGTTAGTGGGACAGTGTGGAGGATAGAGTGGTAATTGGACCAGAGATTCTCACTGAAATGGACAGCAAGTTAAGCTGATTCGTGAACGATTAAAGGAAGCAGCAGATCGGACAGAAGAGCTATGCTGACCTTAAGTGGGTTGATAGAAGGTTTTTTGAGCTTGGTGATAAGGTTTTCCTTCGTGTTAAACCCAGAAAGAGTTCTATAACTTTTGGCAAGGCTGCCAAGTTGTCACCTCGATTCGTGGGACCTTTCGAAATTGTCGAAATAATCAATCCTGTAGCTTATCGTTTAGCATTGCCACCTGCTTTATCTCACATGCATGATGTTTTTCCATATTTCTTTGCTTAAGAAATACGTTTCAGATCTGTCACATGTTTTAAATTGGAATTCCTTACAGGTCCAAGACCCAGGAATAATCTCGTGGTTAAACCCACGCAAAAAGTGCTGGAAACTCGCCAATTGCATTTAAGAAATCGTGAATACAGAATGTAAGGTCCAGTGGGACCAATTTAACGAAGAAAGTGCAACTTGGGAAGACCTGGAAGAGATGAAAATGGCTTTTTCCTTCTCTTTTTCAACAGAATGAAATCTGTTGACAAAACATTCTTTTATGAACTTATTTTTTGAAAAGTATTTATGAAAGCCAGATGGAGGCAAACATTATTCAGTTGAATGGGAAAAATATGTTGTGACATTGATTTCTGGAACTATTCAAGAATGGAAATAGTCACATTATTGTGTACTGATAAATTGATTGACCTGAAGGTTAATTGAATATAGGGTAATCATCAGGACGATGAATCTTTTTAGGAAGGAAGCATGTAAACACCCTGAACTGTTGTTACTTCCTCCTGAGCATACAGTGTTGATATGTGATTTCTGGTTTAAAAGGATGCGAGTTCCTCGATTTAAGAAATCATGCTTGATATGTAATGTATTTTCTTGTAGATTACAGATCTTGACTGAGTCGGAATATGATTGGACTCTTTTATTTCTTTCATTTTGTATCTGAGTTAAATCTAATTAGAAAAGAACGAATTATAGAGTTATCCATCTATAATACCTAACCTTGGATCAGTGGAATTGATCCAAGTATTGCTTTAAGTGTTTGTTCGTGATGAATTAGTAATTACAGACCTTGAACAGGTTTGCAAGGTCTAGAAAAGCATTGAATAAGCTAGTCCGGAGTATGACTCAGTTGATCATGTTGAATGAATTGGTTCCCGATATCGAGTATATCTGGAGGTCTCGATCGTGGACCAGGTAATAATTTCGGTTTTCATTTAAGCATCGAAGCATTTTTTGTTAGCCTCATGTGCATTAAAGCAGAACAGGAGCTAACCCTGTTCAAGAATGTAGGTGATGTAGGTCTTTTTCTGAGCGTACGGAATGTAGACCTAACTGGAATTATTAATGATTAGTAACCTAAAACTAAGCCTAACCTAGGGGCTAGATTAGTGTTAATCTAACCTAGAACTAGGCTAAGTGCTAATGTTCCTAAGTTAGTATCTATGTTCTTTGAAGTTAGAATAATTATTATCCTAAATTCTAACCTAAGTTACTAAAACCTATCTATTGAGCAGATATGAAAGGGGACTTATGGAGGGGTGCGAACCATGGGCGGAATTTTCTATGTCATTAAATACAGTGGTAAGTATGAAGGACTGTATTGGCGGAGGTAAAGGAAACGGCTAATTAGCCGACGTGGCAGATCGAAAACTGGATGGGACTTGTAGTGTATTTGCATCGCAAACTAATCGGTGAGTGGAGTTCGTGTTGACTGGGAAAGGGAGTTTATAGCATTGAAAAGGACTGGTCCAATGAATTATGCCACGCTTTAGGACTTGGGTGCTCCGGAATTCGCGAGAAGGCATGAAAACTGTGGTGGAAATTTTCATCAATAGTTTTGTTTGGAATTATCACGCAAAACATTTTCGACCATTTGTTTTAGTTTGCCTGTTCATGGTTCTCGCACTATTCTTCTTTGATGATTCAAATGAGATAATGACGCTAGCTCTTTCTCTGGCAAAGGAAAAATTATTGTGCATTGAAATGATCAGCAAAGGCTTGTTGTCAGTCATAAATTGCCGAAAGAAAAAGTCCAAGGTCTTTCATGCACAAGTGTTCATGACTAACTTGGAATAAAAAAGCAAGGCCTAACCTTTACAAAATTTTTTGTCTAACAAGTGATCTCAATTTTAGAAACTTTGTTCAAACAAAACTAGGGTTATGGCCTAATAGATGATTTTCTAGGTCTTGTGTGATTTCAACTTGCATGAGAATCTTTTAGCATTCTACCTTTTATGAAATGAGTTCAGGAAAAATTTGAGTATCCCTTGAAATATGGTGGAAAATGGTCTAATTGTAGGCACTTAGAAATCTATTGTTCAACATGGTTCGATAAAAATAGATGTGAAATGATGATATGCTCAAAGTAATTAATGATATAGGGTGAGCCCATACAATGAGATCTTTTACTGTGAAAGTCAAGATAGGCCAATTGTAATGGATAATGTGAATTGTGATATTCGTGATATTGGTGGAAGAAACATTTGGTGCTTAAATACTTGGATGGAAATTAATTGAATTATCTTCAGTTCGAATTTGAGCCTGTTTGAGCCCATAAATTATCCAATGGGTAATAGGCCTAGTTTATTTATAACATGGTCGTATTCTTGTCATGGTGCTTAATAAAGGACTGTGCCTTGAATTGGATTACTATATAAAATAGAGATTTGAATTATGGGATTTAATTTTTTGGAAAATCTCTTTGGTTATTAGAATTCTTTTAGACAAGTCCCATCAAATGATGGGTCAAATATCATTTATGACCCTTACAACAAGATGTTATGCCTGGAAAAGTGGTGTTACATGATTCTTTAGAAGCATATTTTGGAGTTTATATTTCTTTTGACGTAAATTATGTACGCAAATGAGAATAATGGAGATCAATATTATAATTGATGAAAAATACGCTAGACTTTGATCCAAAGTTTTTCGTTTATTTTTTTACTAACAGGTTATGAGAATTTTTCAACCCTAAGACATAGTTTTACATTTGTTGAGAATTTTTTGTGATGAAAACGGTCTAATGACCTTGATTTGAATAACTCTTGTAAATACTCCTCCCATGGCTGACTAAAAGTTATTCTGTCCAACTTTTCGAGATTTTTGACAAGGACTCAGTTGACAATTCTTTTATGAATTTCGATGATTTGATTTGATAAAGTTAAGTTTGATGCAATTCCATTAATGGATACCTAGGAACAGTTTTTTTTTTTTTTCTTCAGTCAATTGGTTCGTGTAATGGAAGCTATATCTAAGTGATGTCGGCATCCGGAAGATAAACTTGAAGTACGAGTTTAAATGGCCTTTGCTTAAATCTTCGAATTAATGAAAGAGGCTCTGATTCCATGTTAAAGCCATACGTGCTTGAAAGCGAAATTTCAAGGGTTGGCTTGATAGTTAAATATCTTGGAGGCATTCATGAGAATGTATGGAAATAAAAAAGTTCCTTAATCTGTATTGCCTCACTTTGGGTTCCTATGGTTCCTAGTAATTATTTAAATATGGCTTACTGCCCAAGACACCTTCCCAAACTTGATATTTGAATTAATGGACGTTATTTTTAAGCCCTTAAAAAATCCTATGCTTAGTTAGAATAAATTAGATGGCTTAAATGTTAAATGAACATGATTTTTATATTTTAAACAAAATGTGGTTTTAGACATCATTGTCTAAAGCCTTGCATATGTATGAAAAAGGGCGTTGAACTGTGGGCTATATTGTTTGATTGAGTCAGGTTACGTCTTCTTCAAGTGCATTGTTAGGATTCCTGTTGCACAAAATTTGAGTTAGGGTTTCCTTATATAAACCTTTAAAGTAATTAGTTGACATTTTAAGAATACTGTTTTTTTAAAGTGATTCCAATATTGTCAAATTCTGAGAAATGTATGTAGCGCATACAGGAGCATAATTGATTGATCTTAATAAACGGGAAATTTTAAAAAAAACTCAAATCAATGACTAATTGAAAGTTTTCAACCAATGGAGTGTAATTTACTTGCGAAAATAAAGTGATAATTAAATTTCCAAGTAAACCAGAATGTTAGAAAATAAAGACCAAAGTTTCTTTTGGGCTTAGTCTTATTCAAAAGGTGTTACTGGGATTGTAAATAAGAGCATCACCAAATTTTGATCTAACTTAAGATCAAAAATGGAACAGAAAAAACTAACAAGCATCTGAAAGATTTAGCCTTTTTAAATAATGACCTACTTGAATCAAAAGATAAATGCTGAGTCATGTCACAAAATAGAAGATTTAGACAACTGATGTTTGTTCATCTTGGAAAATACCAAAAAATAGATTCTGTTAGGAATTTGAGAATGGAGTAAATTGATTAATATTTACAAAATGTTAACTTATGCCTAATTTGAAGGGTATTACAACAATAAATAAAATAAAAAAATTAATGTACAAAAATTAAGAAAAGCTAACATATAAAGTTTGTGTTATAAAAACCCTAAGTGCAAAGAGAGGGTTAAAAATATTTAATGGTTACAAGAGAGATCCCAAGAGTGAACAAAATTAGAAAAATTTATAAACCAAATGGAATGAATATTGACATGAAGATCAAAAAAAAATGTAGATCTGGAAGAATAAATTGGAGTGGGGTGCTTGATTGAAGGAGGGACATGAGCGCTTGTAATCTGAGGCATATTTCTGGGTGCATTTTGCAGTAGAATTATTGAAATGCTCAGAAAAACTTGCACCTTTGAGAAGTGGTGAAAAGTTGTTCATTGTTTGTTTACTTTAGTTGTATGTATGTCATGCACTTATTAGATCACTGAGGTCTAGTTACTGAAAACCTATTAATGAATTAATGACTAGGCAAATGCATTCTCAAGGGGAGAAATCTAATCCTAAAGAAAAATATGCAGAATGATGGGCTAAAGTTAAAATTTCCTGCATCTGTCACAATGAGTGAACTTATGAAGGCTGAAATCAATACACTACATCTGAGAACTTGCAAAGTTTGTGTGTTGTGTGTTCAAGAATTTGCACTAATTTGGCTGATTGTCAATTTAACACTTGATGAGAGAGAAATTAAGCTAGATGTAAAGAAATGTAAAGATGTGTTTGGAATAATGAACTTCCCTCCTATGAAGTGTATGTAGAATAACCAACCCTTTTGTCCCTTGGATGGTGCTAGATGTATGTAATAAAGCTCTTAGATGTTTGATGGATGCAACGTTAGGTGGTGATACCTAATGCTTAGTACTTGGTCCCTTATTATGATCACATAACTTTATATTTATATGACTTCCTTGCTTCAGTTTTTGAATGTAATTAATATATGAAAAGGAGGACTACAAAAGAAGATAAGATAAAATTAAAAAGGCTAGAAAGGACCCCCAAAACCCAAAAGCCAAATCACTGCACCCCCCGAATGGCCAGGATGTGAATAGGACGTTCGGTGTGATTGGGACACATGGGATCACCTCTCAAGCTGTGGGACTTGGGCTCGAGGTGAACCTCCGGAGAAGGCCGGCTTCCTCTTCCTAAACTAAGTGCTGTACTACTCCTAGTGTAACAAAAATGATTATCTAGTCCTATGCTAACATTTTCATGGGGTTTTAGGGAAAGAGATTTACAGAAATGAAACTATACTAGGGATGGTGATGCACCGAATAAAGGGTGTCTTCAGATTCAGGAAGGGTTAATTTGAAGAGGGTGTGTGCACCACAGGTCAACTTCACCTACTGCAACTTAGAGAGGGTACATGATACCACAGACTAAGAGACACGCGTTCCCTTGGTTAAACTGTATCAGACTGAGAAATATACCAGTTTCCCAGCGAAGAAGGATGAACTCAAGAAGGGTGAATAGACACCACAACTCAACTGCATGCAATACTCCACCACTCGATAAGCACAGAACTCCAAGAACCTGCAATAGAACTTAAACTTGCACAGTGTACCTGCAAGTATGAGAAAGGCACAAAGAAGCATAGAAGGATGAAAGGACCGAGATTAGTCACAAAACACACACTTTTATTGCTTCAATAACATGCACAATGCATCATACATTCAGAAGAGGCAATAGTTGCCATTACAGTCTTGAAGAGGAGGCTTGAAAGTTCTCTCAACACACAAGAACAACTTGCAGAAGAGAGAGGATTTTTGAAAAGTATACACTCGCCTGAGATATCTAACTGTCCAACTTGTCTGAACTGTTGGAACCCTTTGAAATGAGCTTCCAACTTACATTTATAGAAGAATATGTGAGAAAGAAGAGGAAATGGTCATAATTACATTCCTAAAATGAAGGCCCATGATGTATTTATTACAGTTAGTTGAACTACCTGAGAAGGTTCCATCATGGGTCATTAATTGCCTGATGACCAAGTCTTCTCAATTAATTAAAAGAATATTTAAATAAAATATTTAAATAATAATAATAAATATTATTATTAAAATATTTAAATAAAAATATTAATTTAATTAACATAATGTTGGGACCCCCCCGTTGACCCGTTTGACTTGAAGAGGAGGGGGGTCCATGTGGATAGAGTCTGCACAAATCTCAACTTGGTGAGCTTCGAATCCGCTAACTCGGTGTTGCAATCGATTTTTGACCCTGCACTAACTCTTTCCTTGCTTTGGTAATCGCGCTCTTTTGCATTGAGTCCTCCGAATGGTGGGCTATCAAACTTGATTCTTACCGTTTTGCTCTGTTAACTCGAGGCCATTCTGAATTACCAAGCCACCTATATGCATCGTGAACATGAAGCTTTAAGCTCGAAATTGAAAGCCTCTACAAATACATTAAACTTCGACACCCGTGAGCTTATTCTTTATCTTGACTTGGTACCAACGTTTCCACAATATGAAAAGTTTGACTCTAAATCATACTTAGTGGATTTGACCCATGATACATTGCTTGTACTCACAGAGGTTAAACAATTTAATGAATTTAAATTATTTCACTCCTGCATGTTGCGCCATTTAGAAATGATTTTCAAGCTATGAAAATTGTTAGGGATCACGTTACGTGGCCCTGTCAACACTCAATCGATTGATTTCTCTGTGATAACTCTAGTTTGACAGATAGAGTTATTTCTTCTTGTTTTGGACCACATATTCACATGCATTCCACGTTCAAACTCCATGAAACAACACCACGAGCTCTTCAACTGATTCGACCTGGCTTTGTATCTGCGGGAAATATTAAGATTTGTTCGATCATGTTCACATTTTCACGCCTCTAAGAATGGTTTTACCACAATGCTCACGGTTCTTCCTTATCATATAACACTTGTAGTAAGAATGTTTAGCTTTGCCATAATAAGCGCAATTGTACCCTCCAAACAATGAGAAAATGCCATTACCAATAAAGACCTAATGCTGCCATGATGATGACACAGGCTCATGCCCATAACATGTCGATAGACATCCTTGAGACTGAATTTTGGCCAAAGAGACCTTCGGTATTTTGGCAGTGCATTCTGCAATCTCGGCTCCAATCAATAATTATGCCACTATTGGGATTATGGCATAGGTAGCCGTGAGCTACACAATATACTCATTTTTCCAGAAACTAAAAAGATCCTTCATGTTACAATTTGCAACACATAACAGAAGCCCTTCAAAAAATACATTGAACAACTGGGGCAGCCAAGAGGACCTTGGAAAAATGTACAGGTAACAACCATATGAATTCTCCCTTAGTCGTGGATCAAAGCTTATAGAAATAAAGCTAGATAAAAACAGTTTGAAACTGCAGCATAATCGTCCATTGTTTAAAAAAAAAAACAGTTTCTCTGAATCTGGTAAAAGAATACTTTTATTGTCTGATTGGACGTACATAATGGAAGGGTATAAATATTGTGTACTGCCCTCGGAGTTTCTCAAAGAGACCATTTTCGAGTAACAAGGATGCAGCAAAACGGCCGACCGGGTATTTTCAGAGCTGACCTTCACATTCAATTCGTTTCTAGGAAAAGAAATGCTGAGCAATACGAATCGTTTCATTCTGCACCGTAATAAACCTTCATCTCCTGACTCGGACAAATTTCATGAAGCCTTGAATGACGTGACTCCAATCCATCGTGCACGGCAGTGAATATTTGTTTCCTGCAGCTGTGCGTGGGAGCGCTAAAAAACGGCTTCTATTATACTGCAGCATGCCTGTGCATATGCGTGGGATTTTGCCGCGACCACTGAATGCTCAGTGTGGTAGGCAGAACGTGTAGAGCCTCCTTCGCCCATCTCTGTTTACAAAACGGCCGACCAGACAACCACGTCAATCCTATTAACACTTCAACTGCTTCATTCCCACGTTTTCCGACTTACCTTGCGTGTGACTCGCCCAAAGACTCGGACCACTCCAACTGCGCGGAATTTTCATTCTCTTGCCATGCGGAAGTCTCATGACGGATTGCCATTGTAAAATCTCCACGCCTGGCAGTGTTGCTCCAAATCTCCCCCGCATAACGGCTTGGCCACACCAATCCACGGGCCCCGGCCTCAGCTTTGCCGCGCAAACTTGGCAATTTGACCCGATTTCTCCACTCCACGGAAGTTTGACCATGGCTTTCCATCCCAAAATTTCCCATTGGCATTGCTTGCATTATTTCCCACGTCCTTGGCAAGATGAAACTCGGGACCCCCTTTACGTGAAAACCTGGTGTTGGCTTTCCGCTGCAAATTTTCCACCATGGAAATCGGGATGAAGATATCCTATGTGGGGAAATACTGATTTGGTCTGCCATTATCAAATTTATGACCTTGGCAATATACTGAAATATTTCCCATGTGGGAATCTTACAATGGCTTGCCATCATCAAAGTCCAACCCGACAAAAGGGATGAGATTCTCCCAAGCCAATGCCTTAGCACGGATTTGAACCCCAACTTTTCCTTCTCGACTTACAATCGAACCAAACAAAACTCTGGATGCTCACGACCTTGTCAGGCTCGACTGAGTGAGCCAATGCTACCACGTCTGAGCTCCATCCTCAACTGATCGATTCTTTTCCATTGGCCAGGCTATACACGAATGTTCAGGTGATCGGGGTGGTCAGGTGTTCGTTGTATTTCATGAAATAGTTTGAATGCATGTATAGGATGTCCATGCCTTCTGTAAGCTACAATTACCATATTCCATGAGAAGAGATCTGGATCAGTCATGCAGTTGAAGACTTTACGAGCATCCATCAAACTTTCACACTTGTCATACATGTAGATAAGTTTATTTGGTAATAGCGTGAGTCCTCCAAATGTGTGTCCCCTATTATTGATGTGAGAGTGGATTTGCTTGGCCTCCGCAAGGGCTTTCTTAGTAATGCAATCCTGTAGTAGATGAAGATATGTTAAAGAATTTACAGATGGATTATGTGTTGTAAGAAGAACGTGTACTGCCTCCTTCAAGCGACCCTCTCCATAGAGTGCTACGAGATTTTAATTGAGATGTATTTGGTTGCTTGGTTGCAAGCATTTTTTCGTTCAAACACTACCAGATGACCTCATCGTCATATCTGCATAATCTCATATCATCTTGGTCAAACAAGATAATTTTCCCAAGTGGTTGGTCGAGCACTGCCTTAGTGGATTAAACCTGACATCATGTTGACTTTGACTCTCCCTGACTTGGCCTTCGGATCTTTTGCATCGATCTCCACCGAGATCCTTGTACAGTTCCTTTCATTCGTCAATTTTCAACGAGCTATATTTTGCATTAACAAGACCATCGTCGAGCTCTTACAACTGAGAGTCTCTACTGAGATGATTTCCAAGATGACTATCAATTTGACACCGGATTCTCTATCAACTCGACCCCGAACTCTTCACTGAGTCGAGATCAACTGGGTGCCTTTCGATGCTAGGTGATCTCTTCATATGCAATTTAGGAATTATTTTTAATTATTGCATTTCGATAATAACCGAAGGTGGGTTCCTGGGACTATTATTTTATTTTGAACGTGATAGGACCCCGTTGTCCAATCTTGCCAGGTGTGCAAAATTGGATAACATTTTTGGCGACCTCTCGGGGATGATTGCCTGCTAAGCATGATTCCAGTAGCCTTAAGTCATCCATTGGGCATGGAGTCTATGTTGGAATCCTGAAAGTAGTATGATTTTCTTTGACACATCCCGAAATCTCCTTGAACATTGCTGATATCCTGGGCCTCCCTGGAATGCTAAGCATGAAGTATACTGAATCTGTTGAATGCTTGACATCCATGGAACACTGCAAAAAATTTGAATGAAGCAGATTTTGAACTGTTATGGAAACCTTGAACCTTTCTTCTCCTTGACACCTTCCAATGATGAAACAATGTGCAGAACAACACAAAACACAACAACAAGGAAAGCAAAACAACAACACACAACAATGTGCATAAGCACTTGGAGGAAAACACCTAATTTAACTGTACAGGGGGTGGAACGCTTCTCAAAAACAAGCTTTGAGATGTATCCCATTCACATGAATGGGCAGTTCTTCTCCATTGAGCCTAGATAGACGAAATGAATTTGCCTCTTTGCAACTTGTGATGATGTATGGTCCACTCCAGAGAGCGTCAAACTTGGCATGCTTGCCTGGTTTGGCCCTGTCTTCATCCCATTTGAGAACTAAATCTCCCTCTTGAAAATGTCTGTCGGACGCCTTCTTGTCAAAAGATTTCTTAACTTGAGCCTGATGCTGCTCCAAAGTTTTCATAGCCTTATCTCGTACTTCCTCTAACTCCATGAGTTCAGCAAACCTTACTGTCAGAGGATCACTCTCTATAACTTCAAGTTGATGAGCTAACTCCAAAGAAGGTAACTCCAATGAGAGCGGGAGTTTTGCCTCTCTTCCATATACAAGAACGAAAGGAGAATTTCCAATGGCCCTTTTAGGTGTGATTCGATCTGCCCATAAGGCGGTCTTAAGCTGTGTATGCCAAGTCCTCTTGTTAGTCTCCATTGTGCGCTTAATAATCCTTATGAGGTTTTTGTTGCTAGACTCAGCCAATCCGTTTCCTTGCGGATAGTAATTGGATGAAGTTTTGAGGTATACCCCATTTTTAACAGCCCATTCACTCAGTTTCATACCAAGAAAAGCCAGCGCGTTGTCTGAAATGATTGTAAATGGAACACCAAACCTCGTCATTATACCCTCCAAAAAATCTAGAACTGCCTTTTCATTGCTCTCTTTTAATGCTACCGCCTCTGTCCATCGAGTAAAATAGTCTGTTGCGGTAAGGACCCACTTATGTCCGTCACTGGATGGAGGATTAATCATTCCGATGAAGTCCAACCCCCATTGAACAAAGGGTTGATCCACTTGAACTGGATGCAGTGGAAGAGCTGCCAGCTTCTGCTTACCTGTGAAAAAGGCACATTCCTTGCATTTCCTTACCCAGAGATGGGCATCCTTGAATAAATCCGGCCAATAGTAGCCGGCTCGCATGATCTTAGTAGCTGTTGTCCGTGCGGAATAATGTCCTCCAGATAGGCCATTATGAAATTCTTCTAGTATCTTACTTACCTGTTCCGGTCCTATGCACCGAAGGAGAACACCGTTCAAATCTTTTCGAAAGAGAATGCTATCTACCAAAACATATGGGATAGATTGAAGACGGAAAGTTCGTCTTTGGTTTTTATCCATGTTTGCCGGGTATGCTCCTGAGAAGATGAAATTCTTCATTTTGGATAACCAGTCAGCTTGATCAACATCCTCATCAGTATTTAGGAGTGTCACGTCCTCATTACCTTTTGATTTCATGTCTGCAGCAAGTTGCTCACATAAACCCTTACCTCTGACAAGTTTAGTGACTTTGATATGCACGTCATACTCCATTACCTTCGTGATCCATCCAGCACGCTTTTCGTTCATTTCTTTGTTCAGCAAAAACTCCTTGACACCTGGATGAGACACCATCAGATGAATCTTGTTGTTGGACAACATGTGCTTGAATTTCTTCAAAGCTCGAATAACCGCAAAGACTTGCTTTTCAATGAATGAGTATTTGAACTCGTAGTCTTTGAGGGATTGACTGAAGAAAGCGATTGGTTGCTCCATCAGGTTGTCGTTTTGTTGGGTGAGGATCCCTGAAATGCTCTCTTGACCTGCAAAAGCATAAAGGATAAAATCTTTGTCAAACCTGGGGTTCACAAGCGTGGGAGCTTGGGAAATGGCTGTTTTGATGGCTTCGAAGCTTTCTCGTCCTTCCTTTGTCCATGAGAATGGCATGTTTTTCTTTAGCATGGCTGTCAGTGGTTTAGCCAATGTCGCAAATTGAGGGATGAATCTCCGCACAAAATTTATGGTTCCCAAAAAGCTCTGGAGGCCCTTCTTGTGACTCGGGAGAGATAAGGACATAATTGAATGAATCCTGGCTGGATCGATTGATAATCCTTCCGCTGAAACAACATGCCCCAACAATTTTCCCTCGTGCACTGCGAAAATACATTTCTTGGGGTTAAGTGAAACCCCAAATTCCCTACACCTTTGGAAAACTTTCCTTAGATGTGTGATGTGATCTTCTGCATGCTTAGAGTATACAGTTATATCATCAAGGTAAACCAAAATAATATCGTTGATCAGTCCCTTAAATGCCATGTCCATGGCTCTTTGGAAAGTAGCCCCGGCATTGGACAATCCGAATGGCATTTTATTGTAGGCATATGTGCCCCACTTGGTAGTGAAAGCCGTTTTGAATTGGTCAGATTCTTGGACTAGGATTTGATTGTAACCTGAATATCCATCGAGCAAAGAAAATCTTTGAGCTCCTGCCACCGTTTGAAGGATCTGCTCCATCGATGGAAGAGGATAATGGTCTTTCAATGACGCACGATTCAAATCCCTGAAATCTACGCATAACCGGATCTCTCCGTTCTTCTTCCTCACGGGCACCAAATTGGCTACCCATGAGGAATGCTTGATGGGAAAAATTATACAAGCCTCGATGAGCTTGGTTAGCTCCTTTCTCATTAGTGGCTCAATTTTGGGATTAATTGGTCTTTGTTTCTGACGAACTGGCTTAGCATTAGGATCCAGTTCGATGGTATGTTGCGCAAGACCTGGATCAAAACCACGCAGATCTTTATAGCTCCATGCAAAGATGTCATGATACTCTTGACAAAGTTTGATGAAAGCTTCTTTCTCCTCAGAAGTACACACTTTTCCGATCTTAAGAAATTTTTCATTTGATACTTCGACTTCCTCAAAATATTCTTCTTTGACCACCATGTTAGGGCTTTGTCTTTTGGCTTGGTCATCTGAATTGAAAATGGATTCCAAAGTGACTAAACCTTTTGGTAACTTGTTGCTTTTCAATTGGATAATTTGTTCACCATATGACTCTTGTAACTTATCTTGATTTCTTGCAGCAAACTCCGCCTCTTCTTGTAGGAAGAGGACAATTTGGTTGTCACTATCGAACACTTGCCAACTACTCACATTATCAGGGACTGCTGGTCGAACCACCATTTTAACAAATTGCTGCCCTTCTTTCATGATATCAACTGGTATGTTGTATTGTGAACCAATTGTAGCAAGCCTGTCTGCATCTTGATTTTGATCTCTAGGGATTGCATGGATCCCAAAAGCTTCGAAATCTTCAATCAGGTCCCAGACTCGGTTCTTGTATGATCTTAAAAGATCATTTTTGGATGCACTACGTGCTGAAACTTGATGAACAACTAACTCACTGTCTCCAAAAACAGTTAGGGCCTTGATTCCCTTCCTTTGGGCTAGCTGAATTCCTTGCACAAGAGCCTCGTATTCTGCAACATTGTTAGTGCAACTGAACTGCAACCGGAAAGATGAGAAGTACTTATCTCCCTCTGGAGAAATTAACATAACACCAGCACCGGATCCATTCTTACTTCTTGAGCCATCGAAGAACAATTGCCATAGTCCTTTAGAATCATTTGGTGTTTTGACAAGTTGTGGTATGATCGTATCTTCTTCATGGATACAGTAGGTACCTAATCCTGTTTCTTCCAAGACCAGCAAACCAGCTTCTTCTTCTGCCAATACATCGGCGTAGGGATCGTACTGATGATCTCTACTTGCTTCATCTAGCAAAGTATCAGGGACTTCTTCAACAAGGGTGGTTGGTTCATGATCGGCACCTTCCTCTTCTGGATCACCGATGGTGTAATTTCCATTTATGGGATTAGAAGTGTAGGGTTCTACATGATTATGGCAGATTGGTTCTGCCCTTATAGTTACTTTGGTTCCATATCGAGTCCTGAGAATCATATGCGACCAATCGGCTGATAGGTAACCACCCATCTTGGCGGTGAAATCCCGTGATAGGCAGATGGCAAAGAGGGGAGGGAGATCAATGACTGATATATCTTGGGTGAATGACAAGCTTGGGCATGCGTGGATGGTAAGTTGAAGTCCTTTGATAACCCCAACAGTCTTAACAGCTGTGCCATCCAGTTGAACAACCCCTCTTGCAACTGGCGCATATTGTATGCCTAGTACATCTGCGATTTGTTTCGGCATGACAGAGCTACTGGCACCAGAATCGATCATGCAATTATGTACCAGGTGGTCGCCAATGATCAGGGAAATGTAGAATGGTGGTGGTTTGTTTGCCGTAGGAATGATCTTCCCTTCCGGTTGACACAAATTTGTAGCATTTGTCACTCCATGGCTTGGTGATGCGCTGGTTGTGCTAAAACTGTTCAGAGCTTCTCGCAGCAGGTTTCTTTGAGAAGGAATCGAGAGTGCATCCCACATGGTAACGCTCAGATTGGTTTTCTTCATTTGTTCTACTATGCTAAAGGGAATCGCTCCAACTTTATTGACACTTTTTTGGGCATTGGGGTCCTCCTTTGGAAAATGTTTGTTGGGTATCGTGATGCCTGGAGAACCATCTTTCCCTGCGGCGTGGCTAGCCGATGTTTCTGGTGATTTCTTTCCCACATTTCTATCAACCGCTATTTGTAACCCATGTTGAGAAGTGGATGCTAGATCAGCTTCGAGAGGTTGAGGCTCCATTGCTCTCTTTTTGGAACGAGTGTTTGCTGCCACTGATGAAGAATCTATATTCAATCCGCAAAAATCTTCTTCTTGCCAGTTTAGTAACGTGGATTCTTCAGGTGCCTGCGGTTGATCTGCTGCTTCTTGCGTAGATGAATTGTTTGTTAACTCTGAAGGGGCAGATACACTTTGAACCATAAGGGCCTGGCTAAGAACCCCATTGGGACAAAGATTTTGATTGTGAGGTTGAGAGCAAGGATAGCACCATTCGTAGTCTTGAACTAGATTATTCTGAACAGGTACTATAGCTCTAGATGAGCTAGCTGCAAGAGGGTTCCGGAAGTTCAAGGGCCTGACATTTGCAACTTGACTCGTAGTTTGATTTTGGGGCTGATTGTTTCCTTGAAAGGGAGGACGGCTAGCCTGATACTGCTGATTTTGTGGCTGATACGGACGATTGTATTGAAATTGTTGCCTTTTGAGTGCAACGAGCTCATTTCCAAAATTTTGCAGTAGTGACTTGACTTCAAATAGGTCATTTGAAGAGGCAGGGAAGATTGAGATGGTTGCTTGGAGTCCACTGGAAGAGGAGCAATGATAGGCTGATGATTCGTAAGATCTGGAGAAAAGGGCATTGGTGGTCGTGGAGCTATCTTTCCAGCCTGAATCAAAGAATTCTCTGCACTTATGGCAACTTCGTAAGCATCAGGAAGTGTAGTCCCTCCCATAGACTGGATCATAACTGCTACATCGCTATTCAAGGCTCGCAAATAGTACAAGAATGCATTATGTGCAGAAGGCTTTATGAGCGCCGGAATCCTATTCCAAGTCCTGTGGAATCGGAAGTTGAAATCACTCATGTATTCTTGGGGAGCTCTCTTTATGGTAGTAAGTTGTTCCAAAAGTGATAGGTGATCACTTTTGTCTTCAAATTGTTTACATAGCTTTTCTCCCAACACGTCCCAAGTGGTTATAGTGCCAACACCTAACCCGCGAAACCATTGAAGCGCTTTTCCCTTGAAAGAGGTAGCAAGAAGTCTAACTGCAACGTTGTCTTCGGTGATATTATGTACTGCGCAGATGCTGGCTACATCAAAGATATGCTCCACTGGAGTAACGTGAGTTTCCCCCGTGTAGAAGGGTAAACTTTTGAGTGCCGCAACAGGTATCGGGTCACGTTGAGCCAACACGAGAGGACTGCTTGCATTGAAAGGGGGAAAAACTTGGTTCCTCGCCATAGCAACGAAAGGTTGATTGTTCCTGGGTGGAGGAAATCTTCCGTAAGGAGGAGTTGAATGACCCCTACTAGGTAAATCTGCAACTGGGGATGTGGAAATGCCTCTTCTTCTTCTCTTTGGAGGAGACAAGGAAAGTTCGATATGCTGATAATTTCCTTTCTTTGAAGAAGCTCTTGTTTGAATTCTTCGCATAAGTTACTGCACTGAGATTCGGAATCCAGAGATATGGAGTCGCCAGGTACTTTGACTTGTGTAAGTGAGAAGAGAAGTACCAACTCTGTCCCACCGGGCGTGCCAAAAACTGTTGTGTGTGGTCGCACGGTGGCTTATGATTTGTTGTTGTAAAAGATGGAAGATCTAACTTGTAAGTGTCCCACCGGGCGTGCCCAAAAAACTGTTGTCGCCAAATCACTGCACCCCCCGAATGGCCAGGATGTGAATAGGACGTTCGGTGTGATTGGGACACATGGGATCACCTCTCAAGCTGTGGGACTTGGGCTCGAGGTGAACCTCCGGAGAAGGCCGGCTTCCTCTTCCTAAACTAAGTGCTGTACTACTCCTAGTGTAACAAAAATGATTATCTAGTCCTATGCTAACATTTTCATGGGGTTTTAGGGAAAGAGATTTACAGAAATGAAACTATACTAGGGATGGTGATGCACCGAATAAAGGGTGTCTTCAGATTCAGGAAGGGTTAATTTGAAGAGGGTGTGTGCACCACAGGTCAACTTCACCTACTGCAACTTAGAGAGGGTACATGATACCACAGGCTAAGAGACACGCGTTCCCTTGGTTAAACTGTATCAGACTGAGAAATATACCAGTTTCCCAGCGAAGAAGGATGAACTCAAGAAGGGTGAATAGACACCACAACTCAACTGCATGCAATACTCCACCACTCGATAAGCACAGAACTCCAAGAACCTGCAATAGAACTTAAACTTGCACAGTGTACCTGCAAGTATGAGAAAGGCACAAAGAAGCATAGAAGGATGAAAGGACCGAGATTAGTCACAAAACACACACTTTTATTGCTTCAATAACATGCACAATGCATCATACATTCAGAAGAGGCAATAGTTGCCATTACAGTCTTGAAGAGGAGGCTTGAAAGTTCTCTCAACACACAAGAACAACTTGCAGAAGAGAGAGGATTTTTGAAAAGTATACACTCGCCTGAGATATCTAACTGTCCAACTTGTCTGAACTGTTGGAACCCTTTGAAATGAGCTTCCAACTTACATTTATAGAAGAATATGTGAGAAAGAAGAGGAAATGGTCATAATTACATTCCTAAAATGAAGGCCCATGATGTATTTATTGCAGTTAGTTGAACTACCTGAGAAGGTTCCATCATGGGTCATTAATTGCCTGATGACCAAGTCTTCTCAATTAATTAAAAGAATATTTAAATAAAATATTTAAATAATAATAATAAATATTATTATTAAAATATTTAAATAAAAATATTAATTTAATTAACATAATGTTGGGACCCCCCCGTTGACCCGTTTGACTTGAAGAGGAGGGGGGTCCATGTGGATAGAGTCTGCACAAATCTCAACTTGGTGAGCTTCGAATCCGCTAACTCGGTGTTGCAATCGATTTTTGACCCTGCACTAACTCTTTCCTTGCTTTGGTAATCGCGCTCTTTTGCATTGAGTCCTCCGAATGGTGGGCTATCAAACTTGATTCTTACCGTTTTGCTCTGTTAACTCGAGGCCATTCTGAATTACCAAGCCACCTATATGCATCGTGAACATGAAGCTTTAAGCTCGAAATTGAAAGCCTCTACAAATACATTAAACTTCGACACCCGTGAGCTTATTCTTTATCTTGACTTGGTACCAACGTTTCCACAATATGAAAAGTTTGACTCTAAATCATACTTAGTGGATTTGACCCATGATACATTGCTTGTACTCACAGAGGTTAA
Source organism: Taxus chinensis (assembly GCA_019776745.2). Taxonomy (NCBI): domain Eukaryota; kingdom Viridiplantae; phylum Streptophyta; class Pinopsida; order Cupressales; family Taxaceae; genus Taxus; species Taxus chinensis. The sequence continues at coordinate 120,404 of JAHRHJ020003597.1, read as the reverse complement.
ACAATTTAATGAATTTAAATTATTTCACTCCTGCATGTTGCGCCATTTAGAAATGATTTTCAAGCTATGAAAATTGTTAGGGATCACGTTACGTGGCCCTGTCAACACTCAATCGATTGATTTCTCTGTGATAACTCTAGTTTGACAGATAGAGTTATTTCTTCTTGTTTTGGACCACATATTCACATGCATTCCACGTTCAAACTCCATGAAACAACACCACGAGCTCTTCAACTGATTCGACCTGGCTTTGTATCTGCGGGAAATATTAAGATTTGTTCGATCATGTTCACATTTTCACGCCTCTAAGAATGGTTTTACCACAATGCTCACGGTTCTTCCTTATCATATAACACTTGTAGTAAGAATGTTTAGCTTTGCCATAATAAGCGCAATTGTACCCTCCAAACAATGAGAAAATGCCATTACCAATAAAGACCTAATGCTGCCATGATGATGACACAGGCTCATGCCCATAACATGTCGATAGACATCCTTGAGACTGAATTTTGGCCAAAGAGACCTTCGGTATTTTGGCAGTGCATTCTGCAATCTCGGCTCCAATCAATAATTATGCCACTATTGGGATTATGGCATAGGTAGCCGTGAGCTACACAATATACTCATTTTTCCAGAAACTAAAAAGATCCTTCATGTTACAATTTGCAACACATAACAGAAGCCCTTCAAAAAATACATTGAACAACTGGGGCAGCCAAGAGGACCTTGGAAAAATGTACAGGTAACAACCATATGAATTCTCCCTTAGTCGTGGATCAAAGCTAATAGAAATAAAGCTAGATAAAAACAGCTTGAAACTGCAGTATAATCGTCCATTGTTTAAAAAAACAGTTTCTCTGAATCTGGTAAAAGAATACTTTTATTGTCTGATTGGACGTACATAATGGAAGGGTATAAATATTGCGTACTGCCCTCGGAGTTTCTCAAAGAGACCATTTACGAGTAACAAGGATGCAGCAAAACGGCCGACCGGGTATTTTCAGAGCTGACCTTCACATTCAATTCGTTTCTAGGAAAAGAAATGCTGAGCAATACGAATCGTTTCATTCTGCACCGTAATAAACCTTCATCTCCTGACCCGGACAAATTTCATGAAGCCTTGAATGTCGTGACTCCAATCCATCGTATACGGCAGTGAATATTTGTTTCCTGCAGCTGCTTGCGTGGGAGCGCTAAAAAACGGCTTCTATTATACTGCAGCATGCCTGTGCATATGCGTGGGATTTTGCCGCGACCACTGAATGCTCAGTGTGGTAGGCAGAACGTGTAGAGCCTCCTTCGCCCATCTCTGTTTACAAAACGGCCGACCAGACAACCACGTCAATCCCATTAACACTTCAACTGCTTCATTCCCACGTTTTCCGACTTACCTTGCGTGTGACTCGCCCAAAGACTCGGACCACTCCAACTGCGCGGAATTTTCATTCTCTTGCCATGCGGAAGTCTCATGACGGATTGCCATTGTCAAATCTCCACGCCTGGCAGTGGTTTGCTCCAAATCATCCCCCGCATAACGGCTTGGCCACACCAATCCACGGGCCCCGGCCTCAGCTTTGCCGCGCAAACTTGGCAATTTGACCCGATTTCTCCACTCCACGGAAGTTTGACGGCTTTCCATCCCAAAATTTCCCATTGGCATTGCTTGCATTATTTCCCACGTCCTTGGCAAGATGAAACTCGGGACCCCCTTTACGTGAAAACCTGGTGTTGGCTTTCCGCTGCAAATTTTCCACCATGGAAATCGGGATGAAGATATCCTATGTGGGGAAATACTGATTTGGTCTGCCATTATCAAATTTATGACCTTGGCAATATACTGAAATATTTCCCATGTGGGAATCTTACAATGGCTTGCCATCATCAAAGTCCAACCCGACAAAAGGGATGAGATTCTCCCGAGCCAATGCCTTAGCACGGATTTGAACCCCAACTTTTCCTTCTCGACTTACAATCGAACCAAACAAAACTCTGGATGCTCACGACCTTGTCAGGCTCGACTGAGTGAGCCAATGCTACCACGTCTGAGCTCCATCCTCAACTGATCGATTCTTTTCCATTGGCCAGGCTATACACGAATGTTCAGGTGATCGGGGTGGTCAGGTGTTCGTTGTATTTCATGAAATAGTTTGAATGCATGTATAGGATGTCCATGCCTTCTGTAAGCTACAATTACCATATTCCATGAGAAGAGATCTGGATCAGTCATGCAGTTGAAGACTTTACGAGCATCCATCAAACTTTCACACTTGTCATACATGTAGATAAGTTTATTTGGTAATAGCGTGAGTCCTCCAAATGTGTGTCCCCTATTATTGATGTGAGAGTGGATTTGCTTGGCCTCCGCAAGGGCTTTCTTAGTAATGCAAGCCTGTAGTAGATGAAGATATGTTAAAGAATTTACAGATGGATTATGTGTTGTAAGAAGAACGTGTACTGCCTCCTTCAAGCGACCCTCTCCATAGAGTGCTACGAGATTTTAATTGAGATGTATTTGGTTGCTTGGTTGCAAGCATTTTTTCGTTCAAACACTACCAGATGACCTCATCGTCATATCTGCATAATCTCATATCATCTTGGTCAAACAAGATAATTTTCCCAAGTGGTTGGTCGAGCACTGCCTCTAGTGGATTAAACCTGACATCATGTTGACTTTGACTCTCCCTGACTTGGCCTTCGGATCTTTTTGCATCGATCTCCACCGAGATCCTTGTACAGTTCCTTTCATTCGTCAATTTTCAACGAGCTATATTTTGCATTAACAAGACCATCGTCAAGCTCTTACAACTGAGAGTCTCTACCGAGATGATTTCCGAGATGACTATCAATTTGACACCGGATTCTCTATCAACTCGACCCCGAACTCTTCACTGAGTCGAGATCAACTGGGTGCCTTTCGATGCTAGGTGATCTCTTCATATGCAATTTAGGAATTATTTTTAATTATTGCATTTCGATAATAACCGAAGGTGGGTTCCTGGGACTATTATTTTATTTTGAACGTGATAGGACCCCGTTGTCCAATCTTGCCAGGTGTGCAAAATTGGATAAAGTAGTATGTAATTGGGACTAGATAATTACCCAAAGTATGTCATTTTATGTCTACATTTACCCCCACTTTATGTTGGTGAGTGGAAACCTTGGTAACATAAAATAGATAGAGATGCGTACCTGATAACCATGTAGATTGATATAGAAAGAGCGTGTCAAGGGAAAAGATAAAGCATGGAGTGATAAAAGTGTGAAATGTAGATGCTAAGGAGGAGAAAGTGCAAAAAGTGGTGGTAAAAATGAACCTAGGGTGAAAACGCATGTGTAGATGTTGCGGTGTGCATGTTGTTAATGTCGATGTTGATGTTGTTGATGATGTTGGCTACCACTTCCCATACAAACAAACCTACAAAAGAGAAGAATGATTAAGTAGTCAAATACATATGTATATGATCAAAAATGTGTAAAAAGTATGTAAAATGTGAAAATGTGAAAAAGGAACATGTGTACCTGATCTATGATGAGAAATTTTTTAGAAAGAATCTTAATGATGATATAGACCACTAAGTTTTTTGGGAAATTTCATGCTAATTTTTTTGGTTGCGATTTTTTCAAGCTATATCATGCCAAGACATGGAAGAAGTGTAGGGAGGAGAGTTTAGTGCCATCCTTAATCCTTTAATTGATTCCCATAACATAGAACACCACTATAGATGGTGTGTAAAAATATGATCCAGTTCGACTAGTTCAGATCTAATGCGACATAAAGTGTGTGATGCATGTATGTCAAGAGCTAAAAGACTATCTGTCCTATCAAAAGTTTCTATGTGAAGTGTTGTAGAATATTTAAAATGAGAAATGATGTTTAACTACAACCTGGTCATAGGCATTCAAGAAGGGTTGGGGGCACCTAGGTGCTACCGTATGGGTTTGGGAAGTGGTGTTTGTGTTGTGATAAGGACCCAAGTTTGATTATGATCCTTATCTGAGATTGATGACTGTGTTATACCGGTACTATTATGTGTTGAATTGTATCTGTAGACTACTAAATGGGGTGACTAACTCACCCAAATGATGCCCTGTAGGGGGAGGGAGTGTGCTTAGTAGAAACCAAGGAACATGCAAACAAAGTGGCTAGGAGACAAGAGTTAGTGCAAGCAATGATAAACACACATGTAGAATACAATATATAAGATAAAGAGAATATGTGTAAGCTAAGATGTAAGAAGAAAAATTAAACTACCAAAAGTAAGTTACAAACATGGGAAATCACTCATGATTTCGTAATATAATCAAGGCCAAGATGGATTAAAGCAAAAAATGTGCACACAAGACAAAGGGAAAATCCCTCAAACAGTGGCAATCAATGACAAGCAATGTAACAGACAACCATGGAAGAAAATAGAACTTCAAGACAAATGTTGCGCATAAAGCATCAATTAGCATGTATACAAGATAAAAAGTATGTCAAAGCATGTATAATATGATAAAGTAATGTGCTATGAAAAATGAAACAATAACACTTGTACTGTATCAAAGTGGATGCCCCCAAGAGCCACTATGAGACTAGTAATAGGTACTATGCTAAGTATGTATGTTGCGTGTATGAATTCGTAGAATCTATGATCACAACTAGAAAGAAAGTGAACATGCATGTGTGTATGATAAAGATAATTACATACAAGATATCTATCTAGCATGTCTAATAAAGTGTACATGTAAGCATAAGAAAGCAAGAGTAAATGTGACCAAGATATGTAGTATGTTGTGGATGAGATGGAATGGAATGCAAAGTGAATGATAGGATCCATGTGCCCCTTGAGTGGATGTGAATGCATGAGGTGATGTTCATTTATATATTCCCTCTCATCAATCAATAATGAACCATAGAGCAAGAGTGCGCCATCGAGAAATGGTTTAAATGTGTGAACTAGAAAGATGTAGTTGATAAAGCATAAAACATAGATAGTGTGTGAGGGGTTGGGTGAGTGGGTGTGGTGAGGCTAATTTTATATTGAAACCCTCAGTATTTGAGTATGAGCCAAAGAACTAGAGTGCATCATAGGGTAATGATCACAACGTTAAGAGGTAGATGTAAGAAATATGTAATGTTAATGTGTAGAGTGGATGAGATGCAAAGTGTATAGTAGATGCTGCGAGAGAAGATGTTGTAAGAATATGATGTGTGATGTTTGAAGTATGTAGTATGTAAAGTCAAATGTATAATGTGCATTGTGTGAGGTTAATACTCTTAAGTATGGTAGATTCTTACTCAATAAAGGGAATATGTATAGTTTTATATAAAGTAAAGTGGATTTTTATTATGAAACTTAATCCTATGCTTTCTGATTTCACTAATAGGAAAATAGTCCTTACTAAAGGAAGAAAATGATACTTTCCTTTGTTATTAAATAAAGAGATACATATGATATATTGTTATGTGATTTTTATTAAATCATAAGGATGATTGGTTGTATGGTCCTTATCTATTATCAACAAATGGAATCAAGAAAGCTTAAAAGAGTTATTAGAAAGATTTAGACTTTGTGATATTTTGAAGTCTAAAGTATAAGCTTTCAATCAAGTTTGATTACAATGTTAAACTGTAGCAAGAAAACTTAATGATCTTACTTTCTTAATATCAAGTTTAGACATATCGATAAATGAAAATAATGGGTTAAGAATAAGATGATCATAAGCATGGATGCAGATTTTAGCTGTATACCCTTTACTTGTGTGAATGTACACTTTGTATCCTTCTATGGCTCAATCTTGAATAGTGGACCCTTAGGTGTGTTTTTTAACAATAAATTCTATAAGATAATAATTTTTGGGATAATAATCATTAGGATGATGATTCTTTTTAGAGGGGAGGTATGTAATGCCTCTACCATGATTGATATCCTTGACCACTTATGTAATAGAAGTTGCAAACGTTGATAGGTGATTCTTGTTTAAAGGCAATGTATGCTTTTGAACTAAGTAATTATGTTTGCTATAGATGATATGATACTTTTCATAGGGTAATGATAGGGTAATTATTCTTGTAATAGGTTAATACTGTTAAGTATGGTAGATAGGTGATTCTTGTTTAAAGACAATGTACTCTTTTGAACTAAGTAATTATGTTTGCTATAGATGATATGTTTATCTTCTAAAAATGGATACAATCATCCCATGAAAATTCTGAATTTAAAATGAAGTATTTCATTCATTCTTAATGTTGAATGTGCATTGTATGTGGATGGAGGAAATAAATTCAATCTAAATTCATTCAGTTCCTATTTTGTAATATGGAACTTGTTCTTCAGTCTATTTAAATTTTGATGTAGGAATAGTTGTACCTTGGATCAATTTTAGTGATCCAAGGCATGCTTTTGATTTTATGATGTTTAGGTCATTTGACCAAGCCAAGAAGAATGGTTGATTCCTGAACCTAGGTTGTTGTGGGATCACATGGGCATCAAGTGGCATCTTTAGCATGCACCCTTTTTAAGTGATCTAAAAATGTCATTTTTTATTCATTGCATAAGGTAATGTTGTTGATTAGTTTTTGGGACCTAATTTAATCTAAGTTCCTATGATTTTTATCTTATCTTAAGTCTAAGTAAGGTGATTTTATTAATGTGATGATTAATTGGATGGGGGTAATCCTAAGTCTTGACACTAATTTATTCTAATCTAATAGAATTACTCCTAAGGACCTAAGCTTGGTTTAAAAGCTAATTCTAATTAAACTTAATATAAGGGAATTGGGCTAACCTAAAGGGAAATAGGATGGAAAGGATGGAATTTTGATAGGTTTTGGTGGCACCAATTTCAAAGGTTCAATGTGTCATTTAATATACTGTTTCCGCCAATTTTTTGAAATGCATGAAAATAAGGGGAATGTTGAGTTGTCAAACTATGCTAAATTCTTTTGAATGAAGTTTTAATTTTTAAATTCAAACTAGAAAAGAGTTGGTGTGGCAGGAATTTAGGATATGACACTAGTAGTCCTATTGGCAATTAATGTTCTCGACTAGAGTGAAAATTACCTGGGGAATAGTAGAAGGCTGGAGGAGAATAGATGGTTTTTGGTTTTATTGTTTCATTTGGTTTTTGGAGCTTTGGAGCTCTGCATGTGGTTTACCATTCTTTTAAACCTTCATTTTGAATTTGTTGCATGCATAATCTCACCTTGCATGGTGGTAATAATAACAAAATCCAAGCATGGTAGCTATAAGAAGAAAATGAGGAAAGTTGTAGAGGCTTGGTTTTGGCATTTTTGTGGAAATATTTCAGTAGAAGTTTTGCATGAAGGATTGAGGCAAGGAAAGGAAGACATGAGCACTACCAAGCATGACAAGCCCTATCTCATTAAAATATCTTGCTCTTATTTAAGTGTTTTCATTAAAATATGATGTTGGGATTATTTGTTCTTTTAATGAATTATGTTTCTAGGTGGATTATTTTCTTGTGTTCTGTTCTGGGTTTCTTGGTTGGAGAATCAATTTGTTTTCTTTATATATATATATATATATATATATATATATATATATATATATATATCGAAACTTCATATGTTTCTTGATATGGTTTCTTGGCGTGGAATATAAGTGATTCAATTGTGTATTAAGTTGTTAATCGACCAATGTTATTATGGGTGTGTCTTGGTTGGAAAATCATATTGTGTTTCTTTATATTTCTATAACCGGGTTCATCAAAATTGTTATTTTAATGATGGAAAAGGGAAGATTGTGTTTTATTTATTGATAGATTAACCACCTTATATTTTTTACTTGTTGGCATGGAATATATGCCCAGGGTTATGGTGAAAATGTTTAAGGATTGTGTTAACAATCCAGGTAACTTTGTTGTTAAAATAAGTAAGGACCAACGTTATTTTTGTTGACCTTTGTTATGCATGTGTGTGATCTCTAGCATACTTTTTTTTTTCACTTGTTGGATCCTTATAATAACAAATATTTATATCCTTTAATGCTCTCTTTTGTTTGATTTATGTTTCATAGTTTGGTTTCCTTGACAATGACTTTTGATTTGACCCAAACTAGGCTATCTCTTGATAAGTTTTTCTTTTATGGTTGATGTGATGTCTGCATGGATCATTGTAAGTAAGTTTATTTTATGTTCGGTCTTTTGGGTGAAAACATGGAAGGATAGTCAAAAAGTTCTGATGGAGTATCTTGCCTCCGTGCATGGTTAAGCTTTGAATTTGGTTTTGTTATTCATTATGTTTATACAACCTTCATGGGTTCAGACTTGTTTTAGAATTACAGACAAGTAACTTCTCTTTTGTTGGCTATTTTTGTTTTGCTTGATTATTCTTCTCGATTTGGTTCCTATTTTATGGCTTCCTTTTATGGAACTTTAGGGGTGTTATTGAACATATGAATTTTTCCTAGATTGAATTTGGTTGTAGAACTTATTAAATTGGAAAGAATGAGAATAGAATATAAATTTTAATTACTTATTTTCTTAATTGGTTATAGTTTGGATGATTATCATGCTAAAATGATTATCATAATTGTGTTGAGATAGAATTAATTGGTGATGGTTTAATTAGTTATTTCCTGAACATTATTACTTAGTAGATTATGTGACTCTTTTGTATATCTGATTTGTAATTATTGGGAAAGTCTTTATTTTTGTCTTTATCTTTGTACTTGGAACCTTTTCATTAACAATAGGGTTCCTTTATCAAAACAGTTAGATAAAAGCATATTGTTTTAACTTTATAGTGTTTATTATGCTCAATTCTTCTAAACTAACTCGTGCTAACAATTTTGCAGATGGAATTCATGAAAGATGAAAGGAGAAAGACTTATAGAAAGTTGCATTTATTTTACTAATGAAATCATTTCTCTTCATTCAGATGCTTATGAATTGACATTCTCTCAAAATGTACTTCTTGTTGGAAAAGAAATTATGAGGATGTATTAAAAATAGTTTTGTAATGGTGGAAGGATGTTTTGTATAAACCTATGGAATACTTACTAAGTTTGGAGAGTAGTGAACTCTCCTTTTGATAAATGAATTGTTGTGGGAAAGTTATTGATTTATGATTTATTTCAAAGGTATTACATGACTTAAGTTTGTGTAATATTCCTAGATAATATCACACATGATGAGAATTTATGGATATACTTAAATATTTTTGTACATAACCTAGTAGATTCTAAGGTATAAATGCTACTAGGAATAAGGATTTAAACTTATAGTTTAGATTCTTTTCATTTTAGGAAAGAGTATAACTAAGTTGGCTATTATTGCTAGATCCTTACTCAATAAGGGAATATGTATAGTTTTATATAAAGGAATGTGGCTTTTTTATTATGAAATTGAATCATATGCTTTCTGATTTCACTAATAGGACAATATTCCTTAATAAAGAAAGAAAATGATACTTTCCTTTGTTATTAAATAAAGATCTATGTATGATATCTTGTTATGTGATTTTTATTAAATCATAAGGATGATTGGATGTATGCTCCTTATTTGTTATCAACAAATGGAATCAAGAAAGCTTAAAAGAGTTATTAGAAATATTTAGACTTTATGATATTTTGAAGTCTAAAGTATAAGATTTCAATCAAGTTTGATTACAATGTTAAATTGTAGCAAGAAAACTTAATGATCTTACTTTCTTAATATCAAATTCAGACATATTGATAAATGAAAATAATGGGTTAAGAATAAGATGATCATAAGCATGAATGAAGATTTTATCTATATACCTTTTACTTTTGTGAATGTACACTTTGTACCCTTCTATGGGTCAATCGTGAATAGTGGACCCTTAGGTGCATTGTTTAACGATAAATTTTATAAGATAATAATTGTTGGGATAATGATCTAATACTCTTAAGTATGTAATTTAGTTGAAGGAACTCAGTTGGTTGTTGTAATATAGGGTCTACAATAGAGTACCCTCATAATAACACGAGTCATTACAAGGATATTATGATGCAATGATTTATGCTTCAACACCCCACTTAGTTCAATTAACTCGATTGACATAAGTGGAAATTTGATTCATGGTTCTACTCTAAACAGAGATAGATACATGGACTAGTGTAGTGGTCAACTCATGTTGACTTAGGGTAACTAGACACACCCAATCAACAAAATTTGATTGAGTATGTCTATGTATCCTTAGTCACCATGAGTAGTCTTCCACACTAGTGCATGTAAGTTGCCCCTATTTAGTGTGAAACTTTGACTCAGGTTTGGGTTGACAGTAGTCAAGAATGACCAATCTAGATAATAGTACGAGTGTGGTGAAAGACATATTCCTTTTGACGAGTATGCCAACTTGGAATGTAAACGTGGTAGACATGTTTAAAAACTTTGGCCAAAGTATCACAAGCTACTGGTTGTGTTGTCTTATGTCACCTAGTCTAAGATGTGGGATTTCAAATGAATATCGGTAACAAATATTCAGATAGGATTCTTATATAGAACACTTGAGTGTCCCTAAAAGGGTAAAGGAACCAAGTATACACTTGAACAAGTTAACATGAGAGATTGGTTTAATACCGAGTCATGGAATGAGAGATAAATGTTTCGATGATTCATTACAACTGCATATGGTTTTCAGTTATGAGATGGATATGCAATGGAATGTGTTTTCTAAATTATATTAATTTAGAATAGAGAACATTATGAAAAAAAATCCCCTTGTTTCTAAGTCTTAAAAAGTGGATGTAGGTTGACTTGGTGAATACGTAGATGACTTGAGAGGAGGTGTTGTATTGATTTTGAGAGGTGGTTACTTAGGAATCTCTTGATGATGCTCATTATAAAAATCAAATTTAGGAACCCATTGAGATGTAACAAGTGGATATGACCATGTAATAGAATGTTATGCGGTGAATGGGTTGAAACCTTGACTCTCAAGATGTTTGATTCTTTGTTGTAAAGCATAACAATCATTGTCGTTATGTCCATTGATTCAATGATAATTTCAATATGGAATATCTTGATATCTTGTAATTCAATAAGGAGGTAACAATCAGTAGATGGTAAGATGATTAATTGATGAGTTATGAGTTTTAGAAGAATATATCATTACTTAGCATTGATTTCAAACTTGAGAGGTTTAGGGAGTAGAAATATTTGAGTTTCTCTAATAGGTGCACATGTAGAAGACATAGAATGAAGATAATATATAGAAGGATAAAAAGCATGATCTTGATAAGCATCCTTAAGATGTTGAATTTAATATTTAAGATTTAAGAGATATAATCGTAGATTCCATAGCTTTAAATTTGTCTTAAAATAAAGAATGAAGAGTTGGAATGGATTTGAAAATATATTGATTGGAATTGGAACCAAGATAGTCATTAGAAAGAATATCAAAGATAACATTGACTTGAGCAAGAAACATGTTGATAGGAAAATACATAGTGTCTAAGGTTTTGTGGAGAGCATATTTACAAGATGGGTGTATTTGAAGAAATTGCAGCAAAGACACTTGATAGACCTTATGAGCCATAATGGAAGAAAAAGAAGGATCCAATAGCATTTGAATGTGGGTTCACCAAAATTATTAAGCTAAAATTTGAATGTATGCCTAATCTAAATGTTATTACAATGGTAAATAAAATAAACAATTAAGTACAGAAATTAAGCCAAACAAGTTAAGCTAGAAAATGTAAAACCCTAAGTTCAAAAAGAGGGTGAAAAGCCTTAGTTGATTCAAAAAGAAAAACCCTCAAAGAGACATAAAATCCTTAAAAATAAATGTCTAATGAGGGGTGAAACTATCTTCAATTGTCACAATGGTGAACTTATGACTGATCACTTCACTACATCTCAAACCCAATGTAGTTCTATGTGTGTGTGTGGAATTGTGCCCTAGGTGGCTCTTGTGTGTGTTTCACTTGATAGCAAGTAAGTAAGCTAGATGTAAAGAAATGTAATAGATGTGTGCATGGAATAGAATGAACTTCCCTCCTATGAAGTGTATACATAATAACTGCCCTTGATGTCCTTGATGGTGTTAGATGGATGCAATGGAGCTCTTAGATGCTTGATGGATGAAACCTTAGGTGGTGATAGCTAATGCTTAGTGCTTGGTCCCTTTATTATGATCACATAACTTTATATTTATATGATTCCCTTGCTTGGATTTTGTAATTAACACAAAAAATATTGACTACCAAAATGAAAAGATTCTCAAATGGCTAGAAAGGACCTAAAAGATGTGGACAAATTAAAAAAAGGTCAGGGGCCCAAAGGGGATGAGCCTGGCCTAGGTCCTAGCTGGGCGCTAGTGTCTAGGATGATAAATGCCTAAGTATAAAAATACATACCGAGAAAGTAATGGTGTAAGACCAAAATTGGAAATAGGAAGAAAATAAATGTGGCCAAATACATGGGTTAATTAATATTTTTCTTTCTTATGAATCATATAAATAGTAGTATGCAATCAAGACTATATAATTACCTCAAGTGTATGATTTTGTGTCTTCATTTTCCCCCACTTTATGTTGGTGAGAAAAATAATTGATAATGTAAAGTAGATAGAGATGTGTACCTAATAACCATATAGATTGATTTAGAAAGAGTTTGCTAAGGGGAAATAAAAATCATGGAGTGCTAAAAGTGTGAAGTGTGGATGCTAAGGAGGAGAAAGTGTAAAAAGTGATGATGAAAATGAACCTAGGGTGGAAACACATGTGTAGATGTCGTGATGTACCTGTTTTTGATGTCGATGTTGATGTTGTTGTTTGAATGATGTTGATGATGTTGACTACCACTTCCCATACAGGATGGACCTACAAAAGAGAAGAACGAAACAAGTAGTCAAATACACATGTATATGTGTAAAAAATGTAAAAAGTATGTAAAATGTAAAATGGAAAATGGAACATGTGCACCTGATCCATGATGAGAAAAGAGTGTAGAAAGGATTTCCTTGTGATGTTGTAGAAGACCGATTTTTTAATGTCAGGTGATCTCATGCCAGTTGTAGGGAGAAAGGTCTAGATGTCATGATTTTTTTGGGTGATCTCACACCAATGATGGTTTTTGGGGTTATCCTACATAGAAGTAAGTAGGGAGAAAATTCTTGTCTTATCCTCCATCCTTTGAATGCTTCCTACAATGTAGAACACCATTGCAAATGGTGTGTAAAATTACGATCCAATTTGAAATGATAAGGAAATTGCATGTGTGATGCATGTATGCTGATAAAATCCATTCAAAATGTGTTGTTCTGTAGACTGTGTTGAATTACCAATCGTTATGTAACCACCCCTTGGTCCATCCATGAAGTTCAGGGGCACCCAGGTATCTAGGGTTTGAAGGTTTCTGTATCTATGCTAAGGACCCAAGTCTAATTATGAGCCCTATCTAAAACTGATGACTGTGTTGTACCAGTATTGTGTTGTTGTGTAATGGTTGTATAACACTTGTATGGGGTGACTGATTCACCCAAATGATGCCCCCTCATTTGGGGTACATGTGACATTGCTGAAGGAGTATGCGGCCCAAAGGAGGACCGAATGTTGTGTTGAAACTGATGCCCTATAAGGGGAAGGGAATGTGCTTGGTAGAAACCAAGGCACACACAAACAAAGTGGTTAGGAGACAAGTGTTAGTACAAACAAAGAAAGAGAAAGGCATGTAGAAGATAAGATGTAAGTGCAAGAAGATAATATGTAAAAGAGAATATGTAAGACATAAGAAGAATAATGTAAACAAGCAAATAAGAAAATGTAGACAATGAAAAGTGGGTTGCAAACATGGGAAACCCCTCATGATGTTGTAAGAAAATTGAGGCTGAGATGGCCAAAAGTAGACAATGCTCACATTAGACAAAGGGAAAATCCCACAAACAATGGCACAAAGTGGCAATCAATGACAAGCAATGTAACAGACAACCATGGAAGCAAATAGACCTACAAGAAAAAAATTGCACATGAAGCACCCGTTAGCATGTTAGAAAGATAAAAAAATTATTTCAAGGAGTGTATAATCCGATAAAATAATGTGCTATGAAAAATGAAACAATAACACTTGCAATTTATGAAAGTAGATGCCCCCAAGAGCCGTTGTGGGACTGGTAATAGGTATTGCACCAAGCATCCATGTTGTATGTGTAGATCTGTAGAATATGTGATCACAACTAGAAATAAAGTGAACTTGCATGTGTGCATGATAAAGATAATGACATATAAGATATGCATCTAGCATGTGTAATGAAGTGTACATGTAAAAGCATAAGTAAGCAAAGTAAATGTGACCAAGATATGCAGTATGTTGTGGATGAGATGGAATGGAATGCAGAGTGAATTATAGGATCAATGTGACCCCTGAGTGGATGTGTATGAATGCAATGAGGTTCATTTATATATGCCCCCTTAGTAATCAATAATGAACAATAAACAAGAATGTGTCATCGGGAAATGGTTTGAATGTGTGTACTAGAAATATGTGATTGTCAAATGTAAAAGTGTAGAGAGTGTGTGAGTGAGTGATTGAACATGTGAGTGTGGTGAGTTCCATTTTAGATGTATAATCCCTCAGTAGTCAAGTATGAACCATGGAACTAGAGTGCATCATAGGGTAATGATCACAACATGTGAAAGTAGATGTAAGAAAGATATAATGTTAATGTGTAGAGTGGATGACACACAAAGTGTATAATAGATGTTATGACAAAAGATGTGTGATGCGTGAAGTATGTAGTATGGAAATTTGAATTTATAATATACGTGTGTGAGGTTCATGTGTTTAGGATGCCCTCAACAATCAAGTGTGAACCATAGTATGAGAGTGCATCATTGGGTAATGACAATACAAGTGTGTATCAAGATGTATATGGTGTATGTGATATACTAGATGTGAATTGATGGGAAAATAAGATTCCTGTTGATACTAGAAGTGGGGAAATAGGTGTGATGCCCCCCAAGTGTACTATTATAATGGATATGTATGCAATGAAGTGAGATGTTCCATGTCATTGTGGGAGAGTGTTTTGTATCATGATAAGAGAGAGGGCCAACACAATGGTATGCAAAGCAAAAATAGGACCATGCGATGGTGGTGGAGTTGGAAATGTGTCTTTTCCATTACTAGAAGGAGTAATTTCTTTGAGAAAAATGATTGGTTACTGAAATGGTGAATTATGTGGGTTGATGGCACTTGTAGAAGACTCAGAATAGGAGAAGGTGTTGACTTGATTTTTAGAGGAGGTTGTTTAGGTTGACTTAGTAATGTCACATAGATGAATTGAGAGGAGGTGTTGTATTGATTTTGAGAGGTGGTTTCTTAGAATTGACTCAATGATTCCATATATGAATTGAGTGGTGGAAGAAGAAACATTAAGAAGTGATGACTTAGGAAGCTCATTAGACATATTAACGAATCATATTTAGGAACCCATTGATATGTAACAATAGGAGAGGACCATGTAAAATAACCTTGTGTGGTGAATGAGATGAAACCTTGACACTTAATATGTTTGATTATTCATTTTAAAGCATGTCAATCATTGTCATTATGTCCATTGATTTGATGATAATTAAAAGAAGGAAGATATTAATATCTTGAAAGTCGATAAGGAGGGTAGCAATCAATAGATGGTAAGCTAATTAATTAATGAGTTATGAGTTTTGGAAGAATATATTGTTTCTTAGTATTGATTGCAAACTTGAGAGGTGTGGAGATTGGAAATATTTAAGGTTCACTAATATGCACACATGTAGAAGACATATAATGAAGATAAGATGTAAAAGGAGAGAAAACATGAGCATGAGAAGCATCCTTAAGATGTTGTATCTCATATTTAAGAGATAGTATCATGGATTCCATAGCTTAACATTTGTCTTGAAATAAAGAATAAAGAAATTGAATGGATTTGTAAATAGATTGATTGAAACTGGATCCAAGAGAGTCATATGAAAGATAATTGAAGGTAACATTGACTTGAGTTGGCAACATGTTGATAGGAAATACATAGTGTCTAGGGTTTTATGGAAAGTGTCTTTACAAGATGGGTGCATTTGAAGCAATTGAAGCAAAAGATTACTTGACAAACCTTATGAGTGACATGATGGAAGAAAAATAAGGATCCAAGAGTATTCGAATGTGGGTTTAGCAAAATGATTAAGATAAATATGAATTTATGCCTAATTTGATTGTATTACAGTAGTAAATAAATAAAATTAATTAAGTATAGAAATTAAGCCAAGAAAGATAAGTTAAAATGTAAAACCCTAAGTGCAAAAGAGGGTAGAGAAAGTATTAGCTGATTTTTAGAGATCCCAAAAGTTGAATTGGGAGATTTTGAAAACTAGAAGAATATTGAAGCACTGAGATTTGGACAAAGCTCATCAAAATGCAGTATATAGAAGAATAAGCTAGGATTGAGGCACCTAGATAGGGATAGGGGCACCTGTGCAGGCACCCTAGGCCTATTTATGGGCACTCGTGTTAGTAGAAATTCTCATAAATCCCTCCTAAGTGGTCACAATTTGTTCACCTTTGGTTTCCTTTGTCATAGTTAGATCACCAAGGTCACTAAGGAAACCTGCAATGAAGTAATGACCTGTAAAACCCTCAAAGAGACATCAAATCTTAAAAATTAAATTTATGCAAAATGAGGGGTCAGATTGTCCTCAATGTCACAATGGTGAACTTATGATTGGATCTACACTACATCTCAAACCTAATGTAGTTCTATGATATGGGTGTGAAAAATCTAAGCCTTAGGTGGTTCTTGTGCATGTTGCACTTAACAGCGAATAAGTAAGCTAGATGTAAAGAAATGTAATAGATGTGTGCATGGAATAGAATGAACTTCCCTCTAAATTGTATTTAGAATAAATATCCCTTGTTTCCCTTAGATGGTGCTAGATGTATTCAATAGAGCTCTTAGATTCTTGATGGATGCAATCTTAGGTAGTGATACCTAATGCTTAGTGCTTGGTTCCTTATTATGATAACATAACTTTATATTTATATGAATCCCCTACTTGAATTTGTAACTAACCCCAAAAAGGCTGACTACCAAAAAGATATGTGAAAAGCTAGAAAGGACCCAAAATATGTGAACAAAGTACAAAAGGGTTAGCGGCACCCAAAGGGGATGAGGGCACCTGAAACTAGCATCCTGGCTGGGAACTAGTGTCCAGGATGATAAACGTCAAAGTATAAAAAGGTAGAAGGAGAAAGTAAGGGTGTAAGACAAAAAGTGGCAACATAAAGAAAATACATGGGTTAATTAATAATTTTCTTTCTTAGGAATTATATGAATAGTAGTATGCAATCATGACTAGATAATTACCCAAAGTTTGTGATTTTGTGTCTACATAGCCCAAAAATTCACACAAAACAATAGAACATAGGAAAAATGCTAGCGCATGAAGGTATGATGGCAACACACTTAAGGCGAATGCTAGCATAGAGAAGAACACCAAATACACACAGATCGATGTTTTCTATTATTGGACTCGCATCATCCATTAAGTTTTTTCCCCTTTTAAAGGAAAATCTTGTCATCGCCTTGTCAAGCTTGCCTGTTGATTGCTATTAATATGATTAAGGTTTTTTTATTTTTAAAAAGTCATAAAAATCATAAATATAATGATAAAAATAACATTGTAATTTGTTGATTGACAATTATTTGTTTTAGTGTCAATTTCTTTCATCAATATTGTTATTGATTTCCTGCAAGCTAGTTTACTTTATTATTGATCGCTCTTATGCTTGAGCTCTTGATTAAGTGATTTTGTTTTGGCCCTATGGTTTAGATCCTAAAGGATTATTCGAATCCCTTTTAGGTGTGAGGGAATTTTAAAACATAATAAAAATAAATAATAAATGAATGGGTATCAATTATATTTTTATATTTGTATATTAATAATAAAATTTTATTTTGAATTAATTAAGCCTTTTCAGGCCCCTACGCATGCTTTTATTACAAGTTATTGGCTATTTGATGTTTCTCACCCACCGAAATTGTAAATCTGTATGGTGAATTTTTCCTCTGCTTAGCGTGGAAATATGGGATTCCTTGTTTCCTTGGTTCCCAAAAGTGGGTGCGTGGAGTTTAATGGCCACCTTTTTGGTTTTCCTTTCTAGTTGTCTTCTCATTAAAACGTCTAACCCGATACTTGTGCTTGGGATGGTGGTTTTTTGTGGGGGGATCGTTTTCATTGTTTTAATGGTGCTTTGTTTTGTGCTGACTGAAACTAACTTGTTAATGCTCTATCCACTTATTTTTTTTGGATCGATGTTCCTCCTTGTTTTCCTCCCTGGCTCTGTGATTGCTGCCTAAAATGATTTCTCCTGATGTCCACATGAAGAGTTTTGGTGTGCCTTCCTTTTTGGCTCCACACATTTCATCCACAACTCCTGTTGATGCCTGCATTTTCTAGTTGATTGTTGATGGATTTCTTCACCCTGTTCCAAACTACCTTTCTACCTTGGTTGCATGGGTGTTCTTGGTAAAGGTGAGATGATTATGCTTGACACCATTTGGCACCATCTGCTACACTGGTTGTGGAGGGTTTGACCCAAAAGACTTTTATGGGATGATTTTTATAAGCTTCCACTGTTTCACCATGTTTGCACTCAAACCCCTCTCCTCCTGATGACTTTTCATTTTTCAAACGTAGCTCCTTGTTGCCAGGGACATTGGATTGTTTCCCTAAGCTTTTATTTTGTTTTACCTTCCTTGGAGCCAAGTGTCTGATTTCTATCTGTGACATATGATCTGAATATGTTATTTTGTTTTGATTTATTTTTGAAGATGTGACTTTTGGATTTTTTTATGACTGTTATCTTTTTCCTCCGTGGTGAAGACAATATTCTACCATCATCACCCAATGCATCCTCCCAAAAAAAGCTTCTTCAACCACTTATATTTTTAGCAAAGGACATTTAGTCAACTATCTTGAAAATAGCTACTACATCAAGCATAGATAATGCCATGGTTGATGGTGGTTCTAAAAGTTATGCCAATATGAACATGAAGTAGACCTCGTATCAAATCTAAAAGGTTGACAAAACTGCAAGGCACATAATGTAGATCCTAGATAAAGAGGTAGTGCAATCAGTAAAAGCAGAGAAGGTGTTTCCAGATATCAAGCCAGGCCATATTATTTTCAAAGTGGAAGTTCCCAGAACATATGCACAGGGTTACAAGCTTAAAAGGAATAGTTATTGCAAGACGAAATGCTGGTTTAAATTAAACTTTCAGGATTCGAATACTGTTTGCAGGTGTGTATGGATTTCTTAGTCATGCTGGCTATCTTGAGGGAGATGCAAACTTATTGGAACACATTATGGACATAATTCATAGTATTAGTAGAGGAATGATTTTATTTTTGTTTGGTGCAAAATGGGTTCGTTGGGAAAGCTTGAGGATTTGTAAAGGTGAAATGGTAAAAATTGTGGACGCTCTTGATTTGTTCGACAAAATGCTTAAGGGAGGTGTTGAACCAAATTCTACTGTTTCGACCGACTCGTTCCTCCCAGGCATGGTTCATCTTCCCTTACCTCTCATAATTCTCATGTTTTAGTTCTCTTTTGCAACTTAATAGAATTTTAAAATATTAGGATTTTAATACCGTTAAATGTTTATTTCAACTTGTTGCAAAAACAATGAAATGTTGTGTCGTAACTCACAAAGTCAAAATAACTCGTTTGCATTAAAACATGAACTTCCACCCTCATTATGAGGTGATTTAGAAAAATTCCTACCCAACTAGATCACTACAACATTGTTTTATCGACCAGATGAAATTGACTTCCCAGTAATAATGTTGATCATCTCCTGGTTTAAATAGTTAATTTTTACACTTTTTAGAGACTCATTAAGTACCCTTCGTAACTCTAAAAATGAGATGTTAAGCTTCATTCATGTACCTTGTTATGTGAGGAGTCACCTTGACCTTTGGATTGACCCCGAACAAACATATGTGATATTTTTGACGCTCTTATAGGAGCCCTGTTACACTAGTTTACGGTAGTAGAAAGTTGTTAAATACTAGAAAGTTAGCTTTCATTTTGAACCGCCATTTGAAACCTCAGATAGAGAAATTATTTCCCGTCTTTGCAAACCTCTAGTGTTTATACTAGAAATTGCATGGAACATTCAATTTAGGGAAAAAAATCACTTTTCTGGATAGTTTGGCAAAGCCATTTTGTAGGCCTCCGGTCGCAGTTTGACGAGGTCAAACTGGACCGATTTTGACTTGTCGCTCCAGAAAACTTGTCACCGTTTGAAAATGGTTTTCTAGTTCTCAGTCCCATCAACTCTAATGAATTCTCCTTATATAGGGGAACTTGTAGGAAGTGTCTCATTGCATGCTCATCCATCAAATGTCAATTATGGATGTGGTTTTCTGGGCCCTCAAGCTAACTTTTGTTCATTTGTAACTGGGTCAGTGATGACCAGTAGCCCCGTAAAACGTGGTTTTTTTGGCCACCAAACACAAACCGTTCTCTTTTTCCCAATTCCATCAGTTGCTATGAACTCTTGGTATATCTAGGGACACATAGAAAGTTAATCATGGTGTGCATTCTCATTGGAAGATAACTTTTGGAAGTGGTTTCTTAGCCTCCGAGCCCGTTTTGAATGTTTTGTAGCTAGTGAGAAAATGTAAAAAAATAGAAAGCTGCGGGACCCTCGTAGGGTTGCCAAACCACCATGGAAACTTTTAACACATGCAAATAACTGTTTAAAACTCTATAATGCAGCTTGTTGTGTGAAATAAAACTTTTGAAAAATGGTGTTTTCTCTCTCTTCCCTTCTTTTCTCTCTCCTGGGTAACAAAATGAAGTAAAATGAAACGTAATGAATACATGTCTCTAAACCTTTTCTTTCGTTTGCAAATTGTAATTATTATCATATGTAAATGGGAAGACTGAAAAATGATAATTATGTTAGATTAGGGTGGATGCCATGCCAGTGAATTATCACTGATATCATGCTCACGTGGTTTTGCAGGATGAAAGAATGACGACGAAAAGGTGATGTGTAATTCATTTATTTATCTTTGTAATTTATATAGTTCATTTGTTAAATGAATAAATGTATAATGTTGTCTCATGTTACAGACTGTTATATTTGATAATTTGTTGATATGTATGAGATGCTGGTTTCAAGGACGTCTAGGAAATGTGCATTTAATCTTAGGTTCAATCTTGATTCACAGTACACATGGTAAAAGGGTTTGATATTTATATAAGGTAAATGAATTTGAAGTAATATCTTGTAGTGCATGTTCTAGTGTCCAATAAATGATTAATGAGTCATCTTGTGCATTCATACTTTGTAAATGTAATAAAGAGATTTAATCGAAACACTCTACCCTTGTTTAATATCTGAGCATCAACTTGTTTTCATGTGTGATACTCCTTACCGTAGAAGACATTGAAAACCTTAGAGATGAACTTAATCTTTGCACTCGATGGAACCTCCTAATCTAGGAAAACAAGAGCTCAAGAATGGGCTTATCATCTTAGTCAGTATGTTTAGTGACATTGTCTTAAACCTGTCTGATAGGAGCGACACAGTCAACCTTTTCTTGGAGTGTGTAGAGCTAACTCCTCCTTTGTAGCCTAGAAAACTACCTTGTCATTCAAAGAGAGATTTAAAATTAATTTTCTTCATCGAATGAGATCCCCATTGGATCCAGACAACATAGAAGGAGGTTGTGACTTAGTTGTTCTAGGTCTTAAACTCTTGTTAACGAACTCCTTAGCTCCGCTCAGCTAGATGTGTTACCTTGGTTTCTCTCGACATTAACACCTTGGCCCTTTCTGAAGGTGGTTTAGCATAAATATGTTCCTCTTGCTTAAAAATCATATATAGTTGAGGGGTAGACACTTAGGTGAAGTTGGAATTAATCTAAACCTCAGTTGATTTGGATGTTAACTTAGGGTTCATGTGAAGCTTCAAGTCTTCTAATCATTTTATGCCTTCAAGAAGTTAGACAAACACTTCGTAACTCCTTGTACAAGACAATGCTAAAAATAAGACCATAATGTGACGTAGAAAATAAAGCATATAAGAGTAAAAATGAGATTTGAGGTTAGGGATACTGCCACTCTTGGAGATCTTATAACTCATTTAAATATATTTATGTGTTTCAAAGAATATGTATTGCATTGTTGTGATCAAACTACGAGAAAACAAAAGATATATAAATATAAAAGGAAGTCATTAAGTTATTGAATTAGAATAACTATGGTAGGGAAATAACTAACCCGTGATCGAGGTATGTTTTCGGTAATAAGCTATCTCGCATCTAAATCTCTGTTAAAACCTAATATCGCTATATGGACACCAAGTCACATCCACTTGAGTTGTAAGAATAAAAAGGTAGACACTGAATATATGTTCGAGAAGAAGATTTTTAACATAAGAACAAGATAATTAAGTATTTTTATGCATCCGAACTATGCCCAATAAGTATGCAAGTTATGGAAACTTTTGTAAAGAATAAGAAGCTAACTTAAAATGGTCGAACTATAAATTATATGGGGAATGAACTTAAAGTTTCTGTAGATGGAGAAAGGAGGAAGCTATCCTTTCACAATAATGTTCTTGGAGTGTTAATCATAACTAAAATACAATTAAAGAAATATTGTGTTGTGGGTTCGTCATTCCTGAAGTCATGTTTCTTGTGGTTGGGCCATTGCTAGTATTCATTCATTGGGAAAAGTGTGGCATTGACATGCCTATGTCATTTTCATGTGTCTATGTGAGTCAATGACTTATGTGATTGTCATATGTGAGTCGAGTTTCTGTACTTGGAGCCCTTGTTGTGTTGTGTGTAGTGAGCAATGTAAGTCAAAAAAAAAAAAATTATCCTGGTATTTTACTGTTGTAATTGTGTGTGTAAAATGTGGGCACTACAATGACTAAAAAATGTCAAAAATCTCAAAATTTTGCTGATAAGATTTAAATTTGTAGTACTTTACCTCCTTCAAAGCTAAAAGGAACACTTAGCATAAGAAAACTCAAAAAAATATGCTAAGAAATACAAGTTATATCGACAAGTGAAAAAAGAGGTTAGAATGCAAAAATGAAACTTAACTACAAAAACTTAAGAAATGCACATGAGACAAAGGATTGTCCCCTCGGTCGTGTCATATGTATGCAAGTCAATAAACCAAGCTTGGTTACTTAATGAAAACTAACACCAAGTAGTCTCCATAACTAAGCTAATCTATCAAAAACACCATGATAAAGCTATGTAGGATAAAAACTAACTAATGCATCCAATTAAATATGAAACACTAAGCCATCCCTTGTTATTTTTGATGGGATTTTTAAAATGTAGTTGCTCTTTTTTTTAAGCCAATCGTGATTACAAGTGATCAAAGGAAGGCTATCTCGATGAAGAGGAAATGATCTCACCATTATAGCTTGATTTTTATGTATGGTTCTTCCTTTTCTACTCTTTGCAAGTAGAGGATAGAATGGATGCTATATCAATAAGCTTTTAAAAGTAGAAATGCTTTTATCATGTGCATATAGTAGCACTTGTATGTATAAGCTTGGAAGGAAGGTACTAGGTTGTTTATATAGATTTCCAATTTGGGAGAAGCTAGAAACCTAAAGAATGTGCAATAAAGATAAAGTATAATTAGAAGAGGGATAAACATGATTAGAATGAATTAATTAGTTATTGGCAACTCATGAGAGTTGGAGATGATTTAATTAATCAACAAGGATTGATTAATAGACCAAATTAAGCTTAGAGAAGCCATTTGGAGGTGATTTATAAGGAAATTGGTAGATTTTGAGGGTTTCAAAGAGGGATTTAACCAATAATAAGGTTTATTGATTAAATACGAGATTAAAAAGGCTTAATTAACTAATAAATAAATAATTAATTGATTAGAAGAGGATAACAATTAACAAGGTGTCGCTAATTGGCATCCAGAATGAAGGAAAGGATAATTAATTAATGAAGTGTTGTTAATTAATTGGAATGAAGGGGAATGTTATCTAATTAGCAAGAAATCACTAATTATAAAGAAATTATGGGAAAGGTAATAAAAAGTGTAATTTTTGTGGTAAAACTGCGTAGTTTGATTTAGGTGTCTACAGTAATCTAGATTTGTTCAATCATTAAGACCCTTTATAGTGAAGGAGAAGACTTAAGTTGAAGTGGAAACCTTTTTAAACTTGAGGAAATCTGCTCCAAGGTGACAAAATAGGGGTAAATTGGAAGATATTGCACTAGTGACCGAAATACAGACCTTTACTGGTAAGATTTATTACTTTTACATGTGCATGTAGACCTCTAGAAGGATTCTTAAGCCTTTAACCTGGTTCTAGTAGTTTTTATCGCAATTCATGTCTTTCTCAGGCTAATTTATAAACCCTCACTAGGGTTTAACATAAATTAGTGGTTGAGTAGCTTTCACAATAGTTCGAGACCTTAAATTGGAGGATAATATCTGGAAGGAGCACCAAAATAGATTCTATAAGTCTTATTTCTTGAACACCTCCCAGTTTCATGAATTTAGTGACATAATGGCTTCAATTCTATAGAAGTGGAATTGAGTTTGAGAGTAGAATAGTAAGTGAAGATCGAAGGGGTTAATCTTCATGCATAAATACAATGTTTTGTAGATTTTATATAAGGAGGAAGGAAGGTCATATTAAATAACTATTGGAGTTGTATTTACTAGGAAATATCCTATATTCGTATTAGTTTAGGCTACAAACCTGTACGAGGGATTTAAAATCCTAGGTTTTGATGAGAAATGGCTATTTAGAGGCCTTAATGATTGAGGTAAGATCTTAAACCTTGAACAAATAATATCCATCCTATCTTTTAAATAATTTTTAAGGTATCAGAACTTTATTTAATTTAATTTCTCCACATTTTATGATAGAGAGGGTTATTAGTGTTGAAACAATCTAGGAGGGATAAAGAAAAGAATGAGATGGGGAGATTTGAAATATATTTTCCAAAGGAATCTTTGGAGAAGGGGGAGCTATCTCTAACCCTCAAGAAAGGGTATTAGAGGAAGATATACTGATCTAAAGATATCACATGAGATCAAATTTGGGAACCAAAGTACTATATGATCAATGAGAGATGGATAATATAAAACCAAGGGGAGAAAGAAGGAGGTTCTTCATGAAGTATATGAGGTGCTATAGCATGAAAAAGATTAACAAAAATGCATTGAAATCTCAATTTAGGGACTAAGGCTTAAATGATGGTTGTAACCAATCCATAATAGAGTTAAGAAAGTTTTTGATCATGATAAGATAATATAGACACATTTGTCTACTAGGAGGTTATTTTTCATTCAAATGTCAGTTTGTTGGCATGTGTATATGTCATGAAGGCATCTTCTCAGGGGGAGACATAGCAACTTCACTAAATGATGAAGGGAAAAAAATTACTAAAGAAGGAAATACAAAAGGAGGATCTTGAATGATGAGTTTGGTTGATGTTTCCAACCAAGATGGGGCTCAAATAAGTTGATGAAGCAAAAGACCATGAACTACAAACATGTACTTTGTCATTAATGCAAAAATGGGGAGAAGAACCAGGAGGTTTTTCATCAATGATAAAGGGGGATTTTTTTGGCATGTGTACAGCGAGTTTTCATTGATGGAAAAGACACACTAATGATAAAATAGGAGGCAAAAGAGCTGTAGGAGAGCTTGGAGTGAGTTAGGTAGGGAAGAACAAGATAAGGCTTGAGAAAACCTGGTTGAGACTTAGATTCTTGAGGATTCAGTGACTAGTAGAGGATCAATGATGATGTGAGATCATGCTTTTATAATGTCATACATGGTATAAAATGTATATGATGAGGAAAAAAGGTTAGAATGATGAACACAAGAGCACATGAATTGAATTATTAAGACTAGCTAACTCAGATAGACCTAGTCACCAAATGGACCTAGAATTGTGGAATGAAGGCTTGAGGATGATGGTGAAGCATGGTAGAGTCATGATACATATGATAGGACATGTTAAAGGGGATACATGATGAATAAAATGACATATATGATTATTTATGGTATAAAATAGCTCATTTAGGCCTAGTTCAAGGACCTAGTAAGGTGTATAAAGAAAATCAGGCCATGTCAAGTAACTACAAGCATGTGAGGTGTATAGGAAAATTTCCAAGAGTCCTTAGATGATACCATAGGTCATAATTCGTATTTAGGATGCATGTTTAAGGTTAATTTGATGACTTCCCTTGAGAACAAATAAGAAATGTGTGCAAATGAGAATTTTCAAGAAGGTACATGTGTATTTATGAGAAACCAAGTCTTGGGGAATGTGAATGGACATATCATAGTGTTGTCTTCCAAGTTTCAAGGAAAAAGGAAGAATATTTTTGAAGTTATGAGGTTTTTAGTGAAATATAGCTCTTAGAATGCCCTTCTCCAACTTAAAGGTCAACTTTGAGGACTTCAGTGTCATGTAAAAATTCTCCATGGTACCCTAAGCCTCTTGTCAATGTTAGATCATGAAATTAAGAGTGTTCCAGAGGTGGAATGAGGAAGAATGGTGGTATGATCTTTATGAATAAATCTTAACAAGTAAAAACACTCCAAACCCTCATATTATAGCAATGGGAGAAAAATTGAGTTTTTGGTCATGATATTGTCTTGTCAAGTAAGTCTTATGTTTTGTGTAGACACCCAAAATTTGGTCGCAACCCTCTAAGACCATTTTAATTAACACACCCCCTTACCATGACCCATTCCACACATTTTTATTAATCTAATTATCAATATTAGGTTAATCACCACCTCACCCTTCCACCTCACCTTGGACCCATTCCAAGGGCATTTAACTAACTAAGACTAGGTCATCACTCCTAACATTGAGTTATCACTTCACTTAACTATCTAAGACTTATTACAAACCTAAAATTAATTGTCAATTACCTATTCCATAAATTTCCCATGTGTTTCAACGTGAACCAAGATTCCCAGCCCATAATAATATCTTGACCCATGCTAAAAAGGGAAGAAAAAAACTATTTCAAACAAATTTTACTATTTCTCCCTAACTAACACTGATTATTCCTTGGTCAGCTTAGGTCAAGGAACCACCATCGGTTCATTTAAATAAGGATTTTCCACTCTTTCCCAAGGTTCTTTTTTGGGTTGGATTTTGATTATTCATCTGCATCCTTGCATTCGATGATCAAACACAACACCAGAGCATCCCAGTTCTTCACTAGCAATCGACCTCTTTCTTTAGAGCCTCAGATAATTCAAACAGGGAAGAACACATGCTTCATTTCCATGGCACTATGACCACCCACCAACCACCGCCATCTACCCATCTCTAGATCTTTAGATAAATATCTTAATCAGGTTGTTATTTTCTTATCTTTGGTCTTAGATCTTTTATTGTTTTATGTTGTAATAATTATTTCTCACCAAATACTATCTGTCACCCATCTACCTGATACCCTACCAACCTAAACCTCTCTGTCTTTCCAATCACCTCTCTCGCCCTTGTTGATCCTTCACTAGAATCCAACACCTTGCCTAAATCTTCCTAACACTCTATGTAATAACAGAGAGCCCAAACGAACCCCTTTTCACCTTCGACACCCAATTTCCCCTACCATGATCTATTAGCCAACCGATCCCATCTAAAACCAGTGACTGACATTAGTTCTCCAACCAACATTAGTCTTTCCCCTAGACCAACAAGCTCATTCACCCACCCAAAACTCCTCAAAATCTCCCACAACTTTACCCAGACCTCTATAATACCCTTTGCAACACCTACAAACATTAACAACCCACTACCCACTTTAAATTTAATCTTGTATTTACTATTTAGATTAGATATAAATTATTGTGTTTATTTGAGATACCTAAATTATACAACTACAGTAGGACTCTCTATTTCATTTTCTTGTTAGCAATTAATTTGTTTAAAATGTGGATTAACATCCTTCTAGGAAGCACCCCGCTTCCCAGATCTAGCTCTCACTCGGAAATCCACCAATATATGCTTTTAATTCTATCTTGTTGTCTTGTTTTGCTTCTCAGGTAGTTCTTCCTAGACAAAAAGTAGTGCTCTTGATCGACTTGGTCTTCAATGGTGCACAACCTCTTCATGACTTCTAGGTATTCCTCATGTACCCAACATTTTACCTTAAAAAAATTTCTCATGCATACATTATTATCGTTGAAACACTTTGGTGTGCCCGGTGGGACCCTCATCATTTATGGGTTCTTTATATCCATTTAGGATTACATTTTTTATTGTTTCTTTTCTAAAATATTCATTAAATCTCTCCTTGATAACATTCTCTTTCTTCTATTTTCTCTAAAGGAAACACTTCATTTGGTGCAAATTAAAGAAAATCATTCTTTCTTTCTTTCTTGTATTAGTGAAAATCATACTCTTTTCCTATTCACTATTTCTCTCATCCAATTTCCATTTTTTTGATTTGGGATTAAAATTGTTGCATTGCATCATGTGTATTCTTGCATTTATCTCACATAGTATAAATAGCAATCAAATATAATGGAGGTCATAACTTGTTGATGATTGGATAATTAAGCATAGTCCACTTTTGGCACACACTTTTTTCCATATCACTCAAATAAACAAAACATTTCTTAAACATTCCCAAATCCCAGGAAGAATTTATTAATGATTTAGACACCCATTGATAGTGGGCCCCAACTAGTGTTCTAGCTAGATTGTCATATCAGATCTCAAACGTCACGTACTGAAATGTATATCAAGGACCCCCCCCCACTAAAAAATTCCTAAAACCATCCATAGTTGGCTTCTTGGTACCTTATATCTACTCCTTTATATATATTCACAATCAGTCCTAAGGCTTAAGCCATCAAAACACTAAAATCTTATTCCTAGGATAATGTGTTTGTTAGTTTTTTCTTGTTGGATTTGTGACTTTCTTTCTTGTCTTATGCTATTTGAGGTGTGAGTTCGTACTTCATCACTTTTCCTTAGTTTTCACACTCAACAATCACAATAAGTTAATTCTAGTTCTCTAAGTGTGTTAGATTAGATTTGTTATGCACAACCTCTTTCTTGGCTTATTTTGACCAAATATAACTCAGAAATTTCAAATTTCTTCATTTTCACAGTAATTAAAATCAGTTCAAAAATTGATATCAGTCCTTTCATCTAACTGAAACTGGTTCATTTATTGATATCGGTCTCTGTGTTTTAGAATTTGTGTCAAAAACAACAACCTATTTTCACCTACCAAACTCTTTTAAAAAAAATTGAGTTTCTATTATTTTGTAGAACCTAGAGTACCTGTTTTCCATCCTTCCGTATGGTTTGGACTCACTAATAGGCACGAGATCTTTCTTTCCATATGAGTTATATACCTTATCCTTCTATCCCTTTGTCACCTTCCATTTCATCTCCAATCGATCCTAACTCTTCTGTGACCGTACGTGAAGGTGATGAGGAATTTACTATATTCCTTGATCATAACACTAAGGCCTTGTAGCATTACCTTTCTAATTATTCCACCCGTGACTCCTCAAGTCATCCTATTTATGGAATTCCCACTTCCATGTCCCCCCATTTCCAACGTCTCTACCATATTATCCACCCAAAATACTCTAGCATTGCCTACTCCCATTTCACAACAACATAATTCTCACATAACCTCTACATCCTTGACATATTCTCTCCCACTGACATCTGTAGTACCCATATCCACTTCCCCTATTATGTCATCATCAATATCTTCTATACCCATTCATAAACAATAGCCAGTTGTGTCGACCTCTTCCAATCCATTTCAAAGTTTGGTGGTCTCTATTCCCTAAACTCTTCCACCCATCACCATGAGGATCTCTCTGCAAGCCCCTCCCATTTCCACCTTACCTCAAATGTGACCCAACGCCTCAATTGCATATTCAAGATATATGCCCTCTTTGTCCACTACTTCCTACATATCTACATCTCAATTCATGTACTTGGCACCACCATATATTGGTATGCAGACGCTTGAGGCCTCCATTTTTGGGTCCCATAAAATCTTAACATATGATGAGATTTGTAACAAACCCATCCATCCTTCTATACATATTCATCTATATCCTGTGCAATGAGAGCTATCTAAATTCAACTACTTGAACAATAAGGAGGACCCATAACAACACTAGCATTCATTTAGAAACACTTGTCATCTGATAGGCCATGATGATACCTTGCTCCTTCATACCTTTCCCATGTATCTGTCAGGACCCACCTTAGATTGTTACATTGCTTTTCCCAAACACTCTATCTTTTCCTTTAATCAATTGGCACAAAAATTTATCGATAACTTCTCAATAAACATATCTAAAAATGTCTCTATGAAATATTTATATTCTATTCACCAATATGACAATGAGTCTATCATTGATTTTGTTGCACAGTGGTGAGGCCTAATTAATCGAATATCCTTCACTTTCTTATAGCCTAAGCTCATAGAGTTGTTTACCATGGCATGTTCCAGACATATTTATGCAACTCTTTAGATTCAAACATTTCATATGTTTGACGAGGCTTCACTATGGATCGGAATCTTGAGATTCACGCCCTCAAAGAAGACAATCTAAAACTACATAAAAAAATGTTGCATTCAAATCAAATGAGTCTTCTTCCAAACCACCTACCAACCATTATAATCCTAAAGGATTAGCCAACATAGTGGTTCTGAAGGATGACCCTTCTCGTCCATCCAATCGACCCAAACCTCTTGCCAATCTTTCACCTGTTTAAAAATTTCAATACAAATATGAACATAGGAGTTACACTCCCATCGGAGAGCCTTATTCTTCTGTATTGGAAAAGTTGTTGAAGTCAGGAGCCATTACTCTTCCTCCCATCAAAGAACATATGGGTTTTGATCCTTCTTACCCCACACCAGCTTGGTATAATGAAAATTATTTCTATAATTACCACCATGTAAGAGGACATGGTGATGGAAATAACAAAACATTTAAAAACATTGTGCAAGGAATGTTAGACAGTGTCGATCTCATCCTTGAAAACCCTAACGCGCATGCTAATGCAAACTTGGACATTTTCAGAAAACCTTTTCCTAATCATACTCCTTCATCAACTCACATTGGAAATACATATAAAGAAGAAACAAATTTACATGTGGTTTACATAGTCTTCAATACAATGTATGACACTTCTATTTAGTATCTGTTATCCCAAATTCACCCCCCCAGAAAATTTGGTCAAAACAAGCCCCGCATGTAAAGGAAATATAAAGGGAATGATTCAGACCCATGAGCTCACATTCCAAAATGACACAAAACAAACCAGAGGCCCAAAAGAGTCAAATTCAACCTTATACAGGAAGAAATTAAAGAAATGGTTCCATCGTACGAGCCCATGCTTCAAATCCAGCAGAAAAGTTACAGGCATGCTCTACAATGGAGTAGCAGGGTTGAAGAAGGAGAAATAGTGTCAAGGTAGAAAATAGAGGCTTAAAGGAAAAGAAACGATGAAGACTTGAAGTCTTTAGGCTCTGTAAATGACTTAGAATGAGCCTCAAAATTGACTAAGTATAGAGAGTCTGCGGATGGCTCCACGTGTTGCATTAGTGAAATTTCAAGGCACGGCCCAAAAGGTGATTCCCAAATGAGAACCATGTCACCACGTATTCTGGGCTCAAGAAAATTAGGAATGGCTGTTGAAAAGTCCAAGAGTCTACAGAAGCTTCCACGTGTTGACCTGATGCTCCTTTAAAGGTAAAACCCTGAGCGGGTTTTCAAACGAGCGCGGTCTCACCATGTGTCCCAGGTCCAAAAGGGTGACAAAGTCAGGGGGTTGAATAGTCAAAGTAGAGGTAGGCCAGTAGAGGGAGCCAAGTGTTAACATAATGCTACTTCAAAGGTACAGTCTAGAGGAAGTTTTCAAACATGAGAAAATCCGCCACGTGTCTTAGGTCGGCCACAGTGTCTCCACCAACATAAGGGACCCTAGAAAAATACAAAGGGAGCCTGAGGAGCCTATGGAAGCTGCCACGTGTCCCATGGGTGCAATTTCAAGAGTGAAGAAAGGAACCAAATCTCAAATGAGTGCAGGGATGCCACATGGACCCTGTATGGACAAACTCTTTAAATATTGTGCACCTATGACCCAAAAATTCAAATGGCCATATAGTTTGACTGGAAACTCAGATTTGGGAGGGAGAAGACTTTTTGGAAATGTCTCAACCCCCTCTACACCATGGAAACATAAAATATCATTCTTAGTAGGATTTGGTGGGTGAAAATTGGGAAAACATCTTATAGGACATTAATGCAGAATCTGATTTCTTCAACTACCAGACTAGATTTAATTTGATCCGCTAGGGAGCCAGAATCAATAGATTGTAGGTAGATTTGTAGGAGGCATTGATTGATGGTGGTTGAATATTTCAAGGCAATATTTAATGCGTATCCCATGGTGGTTGAAGCAGGATTCAATTTTTTCCCTCTTCTCTCTCTTATTCTTTCTATATATTGTAACACTTCTCATTTTGAGAAGGGGAGACATTCTGGGTGTAGGGAAACTCTGTCAAAGTCATTTCCAAAATCCATTTGAGTTATAGGCCTTATCCTATATCTGGAAAGCATATTTGTGCCTCTAAATGCCGCATGTAATAGTATTTGCACCTTACAAAGCAATAAAACCTTGTTTCATGGTGTCTTTCAACCCTTAGCATTGTTTTGTTGTTTCTTTATGCCTCTCTATCTCGTGTTTGCTTCCTGTGCATGTATTTCACATTTGCAGGTGCAGGATGTCGTGCTTCATGGAGTTTCTATGGAAGACCTAGATCTGCATCTGTGTCACTTTTTTCTGACCTCCCTCAGTTCCCTTTTCCCTATTTCATTCTCCCTCAACAGAGTATCTCACACTTCCCTTTCTAGTATATCGCCACTTAGTTTAGGATATTTCACCCTCTCTCTTTCTCATTGTCCCCTTAGAATGGTTAGATTAGGATTTTTTAGAATCTTCCTGCACTGTAGTAGTTTTTGCAGGTAGATTAGGAAGCAAGAACTGGATTTCTCCATAGGTCCATCTCAGGTTTACAAGTCCCGCAGCTTGAGAGATGGTCCCATGTTGTGCAATCACACCAAATGCCCCACTTCACACCCAGGCCATTCATTTGGGGGTGCTGTGATTCTGCACTAACAGTTTTGGCACGCTTGGTGGGACAGGTTTGAAGCACCTTACCACTTCATTTCATCAAGTTGATGTGTTCTTGGTGAGATTCATCCTTTCAAGGCACATGTCAAGCACATCTGGCGACTCCATCTGGTCAATAACCCATTCTCTGAGTTGCAGACCTTTTCCATCCATTTCCACTCATTTTCATCCATTTTATTCTTCCATATCTTTCATTTTCTCCCATTCCATGAAGTTGTGCAATCATGACTTCATTCCCTTCATGGAACTCACACTTACAGTAGCAATGCAGTTCACCATCTCAATGCATTTCCCAACTCCTCCAAATTAGCATTATAATAAGATCCAGGACTATTATGCTTACCCATATGAGCAAGGTCAAAACTAGTCTGGCCATGAAGCTTATCAAGAAAAAGGGGGAACATATAATGGTAAAACTTACACAGAAAATGGATGGTTTGTTATGGAGAAGATCCAAAAAATGGAGGCTAACATGGTGCAGTCCAGGGCTACAACACAAATGAAGGCATTCAAGATTGGTTTCAGGGCACCTTGTCCATGGGAAGGCCCTTTTCCAAGAACATTACAACCCTCATAGAAGAAGCTGACTTCATGGTTGAAATGTTGCCCAACTTACACAGTGGACTGAGGAGATTGAGGCCTATGAAATTGGACACAAGAAAACCTTGTCAATGGGTAAGTCAATCACCACTCCTAGCTCTTCATTTTCTCTTTCTCAAACTTTATCATTTCAGCATGATCAAGATTCAAGCCCCTTACTTGCTGTTCCAAGTGTTGGTTTCCCTTCTCCATCTCCTAGTCTTCCATCCCACCTCAATTCTTCTATCCTTTTCCCTTCCAAACAGTCATCCCCTCCAAACAAACAAGAAGTTCCACTTCCCTCCCCACCAAAAACAATTGCAAAACTGGTTGAACCCCAACCTGCTCACTCCTCTTGCTTTCCCAAGTCCATGTTGGGAAGAACTCAAGAATCAATAGTCAAGGAAAATAGCAATAAGGGGAGCCCAACAAAGAAGAAATGACAGACAATCTGAAGAGTTGGGCTCCAAATTTGGGTTTACAAAGATCCCCTTGATGGTCAAACCTATAGAGGAGGTCAAGGTTGAAGAGCCAGTGGTGGCTGAGTTCCTTTGCAGTAGAGAAGGAACAAAAACAAGAAGAAGAAGTCAATCAAGTGTCTCTTTTCATCTGAATACAGTGTCCCATAATGGCACTTCTCTAAAGAGAATGTTTCTAATCTTGTTGCACAACCAGTTAAAGAAGAGGAACAATCAGCTCCAATGCCCCATTCTGAAGAGGAGCATATGGGAGAGATCAAATCAGTGTTAAAGCCACTGTCCTTGGAGAAATTTTCATCATTGGAGATTCAGTTTTTTATTTTAAGGGCCTGAATTTGATTGATGAACCCATGATGGAGGATGTGGCATACTTTTTGGCTCCAAGTGTGGAGCAGGCTACTTAAAAATTTCAGTTCTTCCTCACACTTCAACTTCAAGTATGATGTTAAAGAAGATGCTATTTCAAACTTTATGTTGGAGATGAAGAGAACCATTGAGAAAGTTAGATCAGGAGGACACCATGGAGGAGGTTTTCGCTATGCAACTAAACTTACAAGACAAATTATTGTCAGACTTGGAGGATTGTTTGATGGAGAAGAGCCACATGGTGATTACATCATTTTCTCCTCCACCATTCAAATTTCAAGCACATGAGCCTGTTTCATGGAGGAAGAGCATTCAAGGGAAGCATCAAATGTTTCATAATGAAGCCCTTGGTCAGGAGGACCAAAGTTGGAAGATATGAAGTCTTCCCATGTTCTTCACCAAGAGAAAGGAAGGGAAAGAGCATGAGGATGTCACCTTCTCTCTTGAACCATCCACCCAAGAATTTCCAAACAAGACACGAAGCTCCATTTTTGGAGTTAAATAAAATAATGGGCACAATCTCAAAGGATCAGACCATGCCCAATCAATACTTGGCAGTCATTAAAAGCCAAGGGATTAGCCAAACCAGATCATGAGGCTTCTAAGCTTGAGGAAGAGCCTCAAAGTGCCAAGGGTCAACATCAACACCTCCAGGAGTCCAATAAAATCAGATTGAGGAGGTATTTTCCAATGATGTTGATACCTTGTTGAAGGGTGGAAGACCAGCTTATTGTCAAATTTTTCTCATACAGGCAAAATATTCAGTGAAAAATCATTTACATGGCCCCCTTTTAGAAAAGGAAATATATTTTCCCCGGTCCTGCGTGGGTGGTTTGTTTAAGTTTTCTTTTTCTCTTTGATTAGTTTAGGAGTAGGAGTAAATTTTTTTTCAGGGATCAAGAAGTGTTCTTGCACACTCTACATGTCTCATTTGAGGCATGTATGATTTTTCTTTTGTACATATTGATGTAAAAAGTCGAAGTTGAATCCTTGTCTGTGTTTTAATTTGTGAATTATATCCACCATGGCCAAATTCAAAGTAAAGATCCATCTTAAGGATAGATGAAATTTTCCCAAGTCATACAATTTTCTACTCTCAGAAGCTCCAGAATTCCAATCTTTTCTTATGATTTTTGAGAGTTCAGATGCCAAGCAGAGAGGGGAGTCAGGTTGATACATAGAAAGTGCAAGAAATCAGGGAGACATTTCAATAAAATGGTCTAGTATAGTGCTATCATTCAGAAGTTTGACCAATTTTCTTCTCCCAAGGCCGCAAGGAACTTCATCTAAAAGGCATAGATGTCCTTGTGAGTCAAAATTTTTATCCCAAATTTGAGGAAATTTGATCAAAACAAGCCCTTGAACGTAAAGGAAATATTCGAAAGGAATGATTCTAGACCCTTGAGCAACAATTTATTTTACATGATCACATTAGAAATCAAAGTCAAAAGAGTCAAATGTTGCAAGCACTACAAGCAAGAAAAATTATCTTTTGGGGAAGAAATGGGGTCTATTGTATCGAATGTTTCAAATGAGCAACAAATGTTACAAAATTACAATCTCTACAGGTTGGAGTGTTAGGGTCGGAGACTGAAAATAGAAGTAACAAAAAGCTTGACAAAGCTCATCATTTTGAAGGATCCAAGTTAAGAAGCTTGTACATCTCTTTTGTATTAAAATCAAAGGGATGTCAGGTTTGCAAGTGACTCAACCAACAAGCTCTGAAATTGACTATGTATAGAGAGTTTGCGGATGGCTCCACAGTTAGATTTAATCAAACCACGATTTATTTTGGTTGTCTTGAGCAAAAAGTGTGATTCCCAAATGAATGCACCAGAAGATTTCCATGTATCGTAGGGCCCGTAGAAAATAGGAATATTCAATTAAATAGGCCTCAAGAGGCCTAGTGTGAAGCTTCCAGTGTCACCTGTAATTTCATCTCAAAAGATCTTTCATCTTGAGGGAATAAACGTTTTCAAATGAGCACTCACCATGTGTCTTTCATCTGTTGATAGAGATTGTTTAGAAGCCTTCGGGTTGTAATATTCAAAGCAAAGGTAGGAAAATCAGAATAATGCAAGTGTTGGATGCTACTTCAAAGGTAGAGTTTGTGAGTTTCAAACATGCATTAAGCCACAGTGTCTTAGGTCCTATTGATCAGTGTCTTTGCCAACAGTTAAAGACCCGTAAAAAATTAAAGGGATTAGGAGCCCTTCTATTTGCCATGTCCATTTTGTAAAATTTCAAGAGTGAATCTGGTGGATCAATCTTTCCCTGCTGAGTGCCAAAAATTCCTTCAAATATGGACCTCTACTATGGATAGACTCATTTAAATATTGCGCTACCCGCACATTAAATGCAATTCAACATGGCCATATCTTTTGACACTGGAAAATCAGATTTGGGTCTCAAATGTCTAGAATTTTTGGAAACTTCAGAAAATATCCTCCATGATCTGGAAAAAACATAAAATATCATTCCTATCTGCAGTGTTGGGGGTACCAAAATTCCAAAACATCTTCCAATAGCCATTAATGCAAAATCCTATTTCTTCAACTAATAAACAGAGATTAATTTGATAGGGATTACCTTGGTTGAAAGGCAAACCTAAAATATTGTTAAGATCTGAAATAGATTTAGGAGGTGTTGCATCATGATCAATGGTGGTTAAAGCTTTCAGAGGAAACTTCAATGCATATCAAATGGTGGTTGAAGTAGGATTCAATTATTATCTCCTCTCTCTCTGGCCTTCCATGATTCTTTCTATATTTGTAACACTTCACGCATTAAGAAGGGGAAGACATTTTTTAATGTGGGAACTAATCTATCAAATCATTTCATTGATCTCCATTTGAGTTGTAAGCCTGTTCTTATGTCCATGGAACACGCTTTTGGCGCATCTACTCTTGGGAACTAGTGGATGTAATAGTTCACATTTCAGAGCAATAAAACACTTCTTTTCGTGATGCTCTTTCAACCCTTGTGTTATTTTTTGAGTTTTCACTGTGCCTCTCTCATCTCATGTCATTGGGTCTTGTGTCATGTATTTCATGTTTCCAGCTGTTGGGACAAACATGCTTCATGGATTTTTGATGGTGGATTTGATCTGGCTTTGTCTATGTCACTTCTGTCTGACCTCCCTCAAGATCTGATTTTCCCTTGAGTTCATTCTCCCTGTCAAAGTAATATCTCACACTTCCTTTCTAGTGTATCACCACTTAGTGTAGGCTCTTTCACCTGTTCTACTTGGTGTCCCCTTAGGAAATGGTTAGATTAGGATTAGTTAGATTCTTCCTGCATTGGAAAATCCCTGAGGCTGGTAGATTAGGAAGACAAGAACTCGATTTCTCTAGATGGTGATCATCTCATTTGCAAGTCATTCACAGCTTGAGATCATGGTAGCCTCATTTATGGAATCACATTGCCCCACTTGGAGAATTCAAGAAATTTGATTTTAAAATGTGATTTTCACACTAACACTGTCTTTTCTGATCTTGATAGAGAAATTTCCAAGAAAAGGTCTTTAGGGTGTATCCATTTCATCAATTGTACTGGGATGTGTTCTAAGGACCACTCATTTAGCTCTTATCAGGATTTTTCAATCCTTTAGGGTCAACTTCATCTAATCAACAGGACCTGTCGACATTAAAATTTTCCTCCGTAATTTCTATTTTATTAATGTATGTATTAGGAATATGATGTTGTTAAGTATAATTAGTAGTAGCGTCTGATAGAAGATAACGGCGCCATCAGTACGGTGCCGCCAATAATGTAGAGTACGGTAACAGTCAAAGTACAATAGGAATGTTGTAAAAAGTAAATATTTGTCGTAAGTGGTCCGGTAATGTTAAAATGTCAAAGTTGGGATAAGTAGAGAAGTAGGGTCTACATGATTAGGAATTAGAAATATTATATTTGTAATAAGGACAAAGAGTGATGTCATAAATATTTTGTGTATTTTATTTGTGGAAAATTCTAAAAATGTGGAACCCATGTGAGATGATAAGGTTTATCTTATCTTAAAGATAAGCCTACATGTAAAGGCAAGAGTTAAGGTATGGAATATGATTGATCGGAAGAGATTTCTTATCCTATCTTAGAGATAAGATGGATAAGCCTGGAATTTCTATAAATAAAGAGGCCACCCCCCCTCATTTAGCATAGAAAGAAGTAGTGAGAAATATTGTAGGAAAGTGTGTAAAGGAAGCCATCAGTTTGAAGGTGTGTTAAAGAAGCCATTAAGAGGTGTAATTGTAAAGTTTCTCCCATAGTTATTGTTTGAAGGCAAGTGAAGTTAATAACACTTGAAGTACCTCATGGGTGAGATTGTAACAATTTCATGTTGATATTATAATTTACACTGATATTTCAGATTTATCATCATTCCTTCTTATCATAGTCTTTGGTATTCTTGTGTTATGTTTGTTGTTGTGTTTCCAGATTACATCCACCAAACTAAAGGCTGTGCATTAGTAAATAATCATAGCACGAGGAGTTCCCGGTGAAGAATTATCATAGTGCCGGATTGGTGATGACATTTTGGTTCCGTTGCTGGGACCATTCCTCGTTGGTGGATTTTCTGGAGAGATATTCCCACTTAGTCAAAAATCATTTGGAGGGTAACCTTGTTTTTACTGTGCATAGTAGTTACCATGGTAAAGTCATTTTTGCCGTGAATAGTATTTACCGTAGTAAAGTCATTTTTTACCGTGAATAGTATTTACCACAGTAACTTCATTTCTTACCTTGAATAGTGTTTACCCGAATAACTTCATTTTTACCGTAAATAGTGTTTACCACAGTAAAATCAGTTTTTACCGCAAGTCAAGTTTTACCATAGTTTACCGTGGTCATTTCTATTTTACTATAGAAAGGTGTAAAGTCACTTTCTAGTAGTGAGTCCAATTATTTGTGCACATAAGTCTTACTGATTGTACTTGTGAGTTGGTATTTCACTGTGGTTACATTTTGAAAATGGGGAAGATTCCTATATAGCTAAGGGTTTTCAGCCCAATCTAATGAAGATGCTTCCTCTTTCATTCAAGAGTTTAAACGATCTTGTATTTGTAATGGCCTCATAAGAAGGGAACAATGGACTGAATTTTTTCCTACCTTTTTGGATGGTTCAGCACTTAGGTGGTTTGAAACACTAGGTGATAATGTGAAAAACTCATGGGATTTATTAACTGAAAGTTTTCTTGAAGAATTTGGTGAACAACAGAAATATGCAGATCTCATGATCGAGATCACAAAGATAGCCCAAGGAGAGAAGGAGAAGATAAGAGATTACCATGCTCGTGTTCTAGAGCTAAGGAGGAAGCTCGATGCCCAGATCCGGAAGGAAGGATTAGCGGATGGGTTGATGAATGGCTTGGATAATCTCCTCTGTGTAAGCACTTCATTCTTGGGATGAAGCCAGAGATCAGACAACGAGTGAAGTATGACCTTGAGCTACCATTGAACAAGCAAAGGAGATTGCAAGAAGGCAAGAAGAAAGCATGGAAGAGGAGCCCAAAGAAATTGTTGCTAAAGTAGAGCCTACACCAGCACCTTTGGTCTAGAATCCACAACCACTCTCGGTGAGCACAAATATTTCTCCTAGTACATCTACTGAGTATGAAGATCTGCTCAGGAAGATGGGCCAGTTAACTATTAATCTTCTTCAAGGAAAGGAATTTAGTTCTCAGGGAGGAGATAGAGGTCCAAAAAGAAATATTTCTGAAGTTGTATGTTATGGTTGTTATAAAAAGGGTCATTATAAGTATAATTGTCCAGATAGAGCTTCTACATCTGGTACAAGAGATAATGATAAAGAAAAAGCACCTGTGAATTCTTTTGATGTAG
Organism: Taxus chinensis; assembly: GCA_019776745.2. Taxonomy (NCBI): domain Eukaryota; kingdom Viridiplantae; phylum Streptophyta; class Pinopsida; order Cupressales; family Taxaceae; genus Taxus; species Taxus chinensis. Next base: position 79,963 of record JAHRHJ020003597.1, on the reverse strand, counting down.
TAGATAAGAGCATAAATAATGAAGTAGATGTGTTTGTAACAAAAAGAAAGAAAGAAAAAGATAACCAAGATGGAAATGATCCTAAGAAGATGAAAGGAGAAACTAGTAAGAAACATAGGAGAAGAAAGTTGGGTGTGCAGGATTTTTTGATTTCACAGGGACAAGGACCATACTCCATCTTAGAAGATCTGTCCAAAAGGCCTGCAAATATTACATATGGTCAACTCTTGGCTATGTCTTCTGAGAAGAGGCGGGAGCTGCGAAGTGGACTCAATGCTCGACGAAGGAAGGAGGTTGAGGTCCCTATTTTGGAGGCAGAGGCAGATCCCTATGCTCCACAAGCTGAGGTATTATGTAATGGTATTTCAATTCATGATGTCTTAGTTGATGGAGGTGCTGTAGTTAATGTAATGACCGAGTCTGTAATGAATATGTTGGGTTTAAAAATTGATCGCCCCTCAACACTTATGTTAAGGTCATTAAATAAGGGAAAAACTAAACCAGAAGGTGTAGTTTCAAATGTGGCAATATCTGTTATGGGTGTTGTATGTGTGGTAGACTTTCTGGTGATGAAAAATGGTACTGTTGCGTACCCAATGTTGTTGGGAAGACCATGGCTAAGGAGAGTTCATGCAAGAAACTACTGGAATGAAGGCTTCATGACACTTGGACGTGGTAGAGAGAGGGTGAAGATAAACGTGATCCCTTGACATCATAAGGCAGAACCTGTGGATTCAAGTGATGAAACTGATGATTGGACCTCCTCTTATACTCTAGTACCAGTGAAGTGGACATTGAAGATGAAGAAAGTGAGGTTGATGTTTCAGTCATGGATATCTTCCAGTCACACCGACTCATGACCCCATAAAATTATCTGAAGAAGAAATTGATGATCGTCTCCAACAAATAAAGATTGGTGATGCTGTGATGGAGAGTGAGAAGGAATCCTACCTCCAGCTCTTTTGAAGGTACATACACATATTCACTTTTGATTACAAGGAGTTTCCCATATGAAGTACTGTTTAGTGCAAAATCACAGCACCCCTGGATGCAGATCAGGTTTCTAGGTTGATCACTTTGGCATCCAGTGTGATTGCATAACATTGAATCCTTTCTCCAAGTGTGGGACTTGAAAAAATGAGAAAGGATTCTCCAGAGAAGGCTGGTTCCTATTCCTCTGTTCAGATGCACACGAAATATGCAGAGGGTTTTCTCAAAACCTAATCTAATCTGCCAAGGAGACAAGGTAAGAAGATGCATAAAATAAATCTAAGCTAATAGAGGTGATGCACCGAGGAATGAAGAACACCTATTTTGCCAGTGAACACAGACCATTTGAATGTGATATAAGATCATGCACAGATGACAAAACCTGCAGTGAAAGACCAGGAGGATGCAAAAATGAACACAGAGAGGGCTGAGAATCATCCACAGACATGCATTACTTGCTCCAAAGATTGATACAATACACTACAGAATGCCATGAGGCAGAATAGTATTACAGTTCAAATGAGAGGTTCGAACTCCACAAATTCACCTGAGGAGAAGAAGGGAGAGGCAAAACAGAAAAATGTTCGACCCTTGAAAAGAAGCTCCTCTTTACAATATATAGAAAGAATGAGAGAGGAAAGAGAGAGGGGGAAGCCAAATCTACTCCAACCACCTCCAGGTTGCATTCAATTCATCTCATTATGACAGAAGCGGCGGATCCTGGCAAAACGGCGGGCTGTCTAACAGAAGCGGCGAACTGTCTGCTGCATTAAAGTTGTTTGTTGAAGCATTACTTCTGCTTGTTATTTCACGCCAGAGGTGTTTCTTGATTTTCTCTCTCCAAACTGAACCAAAATGCAAGATTGACCCCAGAATCGTGTAGAGAATCTCACAAGCTTTCCATTGATATAAAGAACGTGCAAATCCAAGCTCTGGATCGAAAGATATGGCGATCTGAAGATTTAGGGCACAAAACAGGCCAAAACGGATTTTGAAATTTTTCCCGCGCTCTGCCACCTGGATGACACGTGGCAGGCTCTGATTCACTGAGCAATCTCTCTCCTCCACCTCTTCTGCGGGCTTTCCTTTGAAATTTCCTTGTGGGCCCTAGCTGGGACACGTGGCACTATCCCATTGGTTCGGGCTGACCCTTCAAAACTCGCCCTTTGACTTTTTGACCTTTTCCTTTGTGACACGTGTCATGATTTGGTTGGTTCTCGGCCCTTTCGGCTCCTTCGCGCCCACCACGTGTGGCGTCATTTGTCCCAGATGTCCCAGTGCTGCTTGGGACAAAAATCTTCCGGTTCGCCCGATTCGGCCGATTCGCGTCCCTTTTGTCCCAAATGTCCCAATTGCTTTGGACTGTCAGTTCTTTCGGTTTCAGCCGAATCCGGCTGGTTCGCGTCCTTTGGCCCAGATGTCCCAAAGCCTTAGAACTGTTCTCTGTTTCGGCCGAACCGGCCGTTCGCGTCCTTCGCGCTCTTTGTCCCAAACTTAGTCCCTTTGCTTTCATCTTTGCCTGTAGGCTTTTCGGCCGATCCGCGCCTTGATGTCCCAAATGTCCCGACTGTCCCAGGGACTAGGACTTAGCCATTTTTCTTCCTCATTTTTTCTGGCCCAAGCTTATCTTCTGCAACTTTTTCGCATTTTCTCAGAGCTTGCTCTTTTTCACCTGGACAGGGAGAGTTAGAAAAAGTTCTGAGGGACCCTAGAAACATGATTTTTGCCCTGAATCAATTTACTGCCTGGGACTTGAAATTCTGATGCATGTTATCAAAATTACCCTGGGGGGTGAATTTTGGATAACAATTTGGCGACTCAGCGGGGTCATCTGCCTGCTAGATGAAGATCAGTAGCCTGAAGCATCCATTGGGCATGGAGTCATGAGTTGTAACCTGCAACTGATATGAACTTTGAAAACCTCCCTCTGAGCCACTTGAAACCCACCAGACATGGAGTTGTTCTCACCAAAATGCCACTGAAACGAACTGTGCAAGAGCAAAACCAGCACAACAAAAACTATGTACAAAACTGAAAATCATACATGCTCCAAATGGAACATGCAGAGTGTGCACAAGCACTTCTTCTGCTGAAAGCAAACCTACCTACTCTACTCTAACTGGAAGCAAAGGCAAGCTAAACAAACCCTGCAATTGGTTGTGAGAAATAGCTTCCCTTTCTCAAAATTGGCAGCCATGCAATTGATTTGGCACTGATCATGGCTGTTAGGATGAGTGGAAAATCAACAAGAAGCTGGTATTCCATCCAAATCATCAAGGTATCAGCTGAAGGCAAATTCAATACCTCTTTTAGTTGCTCTGCATTTGGATTGAAGAGGTATGACAGCTGATCCTTGGTACTTTGTAGCTCACCCTCATGCTCAGAAGCAAGCATGACTGGTTGTGACTTCTCCTTTGGCTCCAATGAAGCCAAATACCTGATTGGGCAAGGTCTGATCCTTTGAGTATGCCCATTGCTCTGATTTTCAACTCCAAGAATGGAGTCTTCTTGTAGACCTTCTTGAATGGATGGTGTGGAAGAAATGGTGAAATTCCTTTGTCCTTTCTCTTCCTCCAATGAAGAACATGAAAGATTAAAATCTTCCAATCTTGGTTCCAAAGAGCTGCTATAAGATGCAGGCTGCTGCAAATGAATGTTCTCCTTCATGACAGCAGACTCTTGTGTTTGGAATGTGGATGATGAAAGAGAGAATGGTGGAAACTCAACTGGCTCTTCTCCATCAAAACAGTCCTCCAAATCTGACAGATAAACTGCTTCATTGCTGTCCTGCTGCAAATGTTCAACTTCCTCCATGGTGTCCTCTTGATCTGTAACTTGACCACCATGGTTTCTTTCATCCCTCCAACATTGAGTTTGAGAGATCAAACTCCTCTTCAGCACTAGAACTTGAGAGAGGTGAAGTAGAAAGAAGAACTGAAGGTTCTCCTGTAGCCTGCTTTGTGCTCAAAGCCCTTGGATCTGCACTTTTCTCCTCCACAGCTAGAATGTGCTCCTCTTCTTTTGCATTTGGAGCAGCTTCTCCTTCCTCCAATGTTTGAAGACAATCTTGCTCTTGATTGAACTCTTCCTCCAGCATGAAGTTTGTCAAGTCAAACTCTTCAATCTGCTGCTCTAGAGGACAAGTTGGGACTGCAAGATCTTTCTTCTTCTGCTGCAACAAAATCAGTCCTAACCACCATTTGTTCTCCAACCCTAGCCTCTTCTGTAGGTTTAACCATCAAGGGGATCTTTGTCATCCCAAATTTGGAGCCCAACTCTTCAGACTTTGAATTTCTTCATCTTTGTTTGGCTTCTCTTTTTGCTGTTGTTTTCCTTGACTGGCATTCTGAATTTCATCCTCCCAACATGGATTTGGGAATGCAAGAGGAGGGATGGGTTGTAACTCAACTGATTTGACAATTTTTTGTGGTGGTGGAGGAGGTGAAACCTCTTGTTTCTTTGGAGTGGGAGGTATTTCATTTAGCTCTTGTGGAGGGGATGACTGTTTGGAAGGAAAAAGGAAAGAAGAATTGAGGTGTGGTGGAAGACTGAGAGGTGGAGACATGGGATCAACATTTGGGACAGCAGATGGAGAGTTTAAAATTTGCAAGTCCAAATGAGATGATGCTGCTTGAGTAATGGGAAGAGAAAAACCATGATGATGGTGTAGAACTTACCCATTGACAAGGTTGTTCAACACCGAATGTATAGGCCTCTATTTCTGCTGTCCATTGTGCAAGTTGGGGCAGCATCTTTATCATGAAGTCCAGCTTCTCTTGAGGGCTGAAGTGTCTTGGAAAAGGTCCTCACCCATGGACAAGGAGTCCTCTGTAACCGATTCCAAAGCTTTCATTTGTGCTGTGAGCTCTGGACTGCACCATGTTTACCTCCATCTTTTGGATTTTCTCCAACAGAACAGCATCTTGCATCTGATGGTCTTCATTATATGCATACTCTTGCTCTTGGAAAGCTCCATAGCCAAACTGATTTTGGCATTGCTGCTCATATGGGTATACATGCTGATCTTGAATCTGCTCAAAATGCTGATTTGGAGGATTTGTAAAACATGTTGGAGGTGGAATATACTGCTGTTGTTGATGTGAATTCCATGATGGAAATGAAGTCATGATTGCACAACTTCATAGAATGAAAGAATGAAAGAGATGGAAGGAAGAATGGATGGAAAATGAATGAAAATGAATGGAAAGGAAGGTCTGCAACTTCAGAGATGGGTTGTTGACCAGATGGAGTCGCCAGATGTGTTTGCAAGTGCCTCCAAAGGCTGAAATCTTCACAGGAACACACCAACCTGCAAAAGATGAAGTGGAAGACCTCTAAGGTCCCACCGGGTGCGCCAAACCTATTAGTGCAAAATCACAACACCCCTAGATGTTGATTAGGTTTCTAGGTTGATGTTCAGGCATCCAGTGTGATTTCATAACATTGAATCATTTCTCCAAGTGTGGGACTTGAAAAAATGAGAAAGGATTCTCCAGAGAAGGCTGGTTCCTATTCCTCTGTTCAGATGCACACGAAATATGCAGAGGGTTTTCTCAAAACCTAATCTAATCTGCCAAGGAGACAAGGTAAGAAGATGCATAAAATAAATCTAAGCTAATAGAGGTGATGCACCGAGGAATGAAGAACACCTATTTTGCCAGTGAACACAGACCATTTGAATGTGATATAAGATCATGCACAGATGACAAAACCTGCAGTGAAAGACCAGGAGGATGCAAAAATGAACACAGAGAGGGCTGAGAATCATCCACAGACATGCATTACTTGCTCCAAAGATTGATACAATACACTACAGAATGCCATGAGGCAGAATAGTATTACAGTTCAAATGAGAGGTTCGAACTCCACAAATTCACCTGAGGAGAAGAAGGGAGAGGCAAAACAGAAAAATGTTCGACCCTTGAAAAGAAGCTCCTCTTTACAATATATAGAAAGAATGAGAGAGGAAAGAGAGAGGGGAAAGCCAAATCTACTCCAACCACCTCCAGGTTGCATTCAATTCATCTCATTATGACAGAAGCGGCGGATCCTGGCAAAACGGTGGGCTGTCTAACAGAAGCGGCGAACTGTCTGCTGCATTAAAGTTGTTTGTTGAAGCATTACTTCTGCTTGTTATTTCGTGCCAGAGGCGTTTCTTGATTTTCTCTCTCCAAACTGAACCAAAATGCAAGATTGACCCCGGAATCGTGTAGAGAATTCACAAGCTTTCCGTTGATATAAAGAACGTGCAAATCCGAGCTCTGGATCGAAAGATATGTCGATCTGAAGATTTAGGGCACAAAACAGGCGAAAACGGATTTTTGAAATTTCTTCCCGCGCTCTGCCACCTGGATGACACGTGGCAGGTTCTGATTCGCTGAGCAACTCTCTCTCCTCCACCTCTCAGCGGGCTTTCCTTTGAAATTTCCTTGTGGGCCCTAGCTGGGACACGTGGCACTATCCCATTGGTTCGGGCTGACCCTTCAAAACTCGCCCTTTGACTTTTTGACCTTTTCCTTTGTGACACGTGTCATGATTTGGTTGGTTCTCAGCCCTTTCGGCTCCTTCGCTTGTCCACCACGTCCATTTGTCCTGGATGTCCCAGTGCTGCTTGGGACAAAATCTTCCGGTTCGCCCGATGTCGGCCGATTCTGTCCTCATTTGGCCCAGATGTCCCATTTGCCTTTTGACATGTTTGTTCTCATTTCGTCCCACTTGTTCGCGTATCTTTGTCCCAGATGTCCCAAAGCAATTCTGTGCAAAAGTTCTCCTTTTCGGCCGATCCGGCCGATTCGCGTCCTCGCGTCCCATTTGTCCCATTTGTCCCAGTTGTTGGACTGTTTGTTCTCATTTCGGCCGAACCGGCCAGTTCGCGTCTTTGCGCACTCTTGTCCCACTTGTCCCTTTGGTCGTTTGGGCCGCCTGTTTCCCAGATCGCTTTTCGGCCGATCCTGCGCCTTGACTTCCCCCAAATGTCCCGACTGTCCCGGGGACTAGGACTTAGCCGATTTTCACATTTTTTCTGGCCCAAGCTTATCTTCTGCAACTTCTTCACATTTCTCAGAGCTTGCTCTTTTCAACCTGGACAGGGAAGTTAGAAAAATTTCTGAAGGGACCTAGAAACATGACTTTTTGCCTGAATCAATTATCTGCCTGGGACTTGAGAATCTGATGCATGTTATCAAATTTACCAATATTTGGGGGGTGAATTTTGGACTAACAGGGTCCTGAAAAATTGGGTAGAATCATACATTAGAAGCCTGAACATGAGTATAACCCATTTACAAGCAGTTGCCAATTGTAATAAAAATAATTAAGCTCTACAAGGGCTCGATAAAAGTTACAGAAATTGATGAATTCATTGATGCAGTATTAATTTGATGTGGAGAATTCAAAAAAATTATTTTCAGTCCCATTGTGATCTACAAGTAAAAAATTATGTTGGAATGCTCATTTTGTTCCATGCAACTGAAGCTAAATGAAAAGGCAACAAATTGAATTTCATTATCTTGGTTCTCAGATTATTATCGATTTTTTACATTGAAAAGTAATTAGTTTGCAGGTTGTTATAGTTTTGCTGATCCATTTATATTGATGCAAAAAAATTTGTCCTCTAGCATGGAAATATTTGGGAAGACCACATACCACTCCTTGGTCAAGGAACACTTGCTTATAGAGTTTGCCAGGATTTGGGTTGTCATTTCCAAAAACTTCCCATGAAATGATGGGCGTAATAGGGTGTTTGCCTACAGGGAACTTCCATTCACAGTTTTTTTTGAAAATTTTTCATCCCAAATACCTGAAACGTGATGGATGACCTGCTCAGATGGATCATATTTCTGCAGGTCAAATGAAGCATTTCCAAATTCTCTAAACCTTGATCAAAGTGTGTCATTTTCATGGTCAAAAGGCATTTTCTTAGGGCATTTTATCAGTTTGATGGTATTAATTTTTCCTTGTTTCAAAAATCAAAGAGTTACCATTTCAACTATTAATTTTTTAAGATTTGTGCCTTGACCCTTTCTGGTTAGGTGGCTCATGTGGGTTACTTTAGAAGGTTCAAAGAATTTCTTCAAAGATTACATAGGCCACATAACACCAGTTCTTGGAGCCCACGATGTTCATTATGAAAATTCAGGTTTAAGGCCTTGAAGTTGTTGGGGGACACGTGGAGGAAGCATGGTGTCTTGGTGGACACCAAGCATTTAAAGAATCGCAGATTGGAGCAAGCCATTCATTGGTATACTTGGATGCCTCACGTGGCAGACAATAGGAATTATTGTGCCAAAAGGATCTTAAAATGGGAATGATCCCAAAACGATTGCGATAGGGAGACATGTGGAGGCTTCCGCTGGCTCAATTTATACTAATAAAAATTTCTAAAGCAATTTTTTTCCTTTTGTGGGAATGACTTGGAGGGAAAGAAATTTATTTGAAGCATGGACATTGGGGGCCCTAATGTTTTATTTTAAAGAAGTGGTCCAATCAGGAGGAAACTTGGAAGCTGGACTCATTTTTCCCTTTGCTTGGAATTTTCAACAGGCCAAAGAAAAACATCTCAGATGCCTAGACACATGGTGCCTTCCACTATGATTTTCAAAATTCAAAATTTTTTAATAGAAAAGGGTTTCTAGAGGCTTGGAGACGTGTGAGACCACGGAGAAAATTTGGAAAATTTTCCTTTTTCCAAAAAGGTGGAAATGTGTAGAATGGAGTCCACGATTCCAATGGGGCCCACTTTGGGGCACACCACGTGTCAGGCTCATTTTCAAAGGGCGGAGGGGCAGAGAAAAATGTCAATTTTTTACATTTTTCCAAAAGTGTTAAAATGTCAAAAAGTGATCCCAAGCCCATTTCCAATCACATTGTGACACGTGGAGGGCTCAAATTAAAGGATAAAGGAAGATCAATGGTAACTGTGCATTTTTTAGTTTGGCCGCCATTTGAGCTCCAGGAAGCTTGGAGATGCGATTTTTTGCATCAATTTTCACCAATTTTTTGGTGAATTCATGTCATTTTTGCCTTCAAGGACCAATGGGATCAATTTTGAGGATCAATTTGAAGATCAGAGATGTTTTTGAAATGAATTTTTTCCCTAACCCATCCAAAAACATGAAATATCAGATCCAAAAGTTGCAGAGTCAAATTTTGGAGGGATAAGGATGAAATAATGAAAGGAAGGGGGTCTGCATGCTTTGAAGATGAAAAATGTGCCTCCACAATGGATAATGATGTGAATTTTGCAATGATTCATCTCTTTTTAAGACAACTGGCAAATTTTTGGATGTTTTTTGTTAAACGTCCCTGTCTGTGAATCATGAGAAATTTTTGTAACAAATTTGATCCTTTGGCATATTCTTTTCTTGGGAAAGAAGGCTCGAAGGAGATTGAAAGCTATATATTGCATGAATTTTTCATGCAAAGGGTTGGAAGAGTTTTAAAAATCCTGGAAAACTAAAAATTTCACTGAAAAATCTGGGAAGAATCCCATTCTCTGAGTGACCACTTGAGAAACTCATGTAACTCTCTCTGTATCAGATTTCAAATCATGTTAAGTTGGTTGCACATGTATAGCCATTAACAAGCTCTGAGATTGTTTTTCAAAACATTCCCCTGCTGATAAATCTGATGATTTTTGAGTTATTTTGTGTTGTCTTTGGGAAAAATTTGTGAATGATTACATTTCAGAATGCATTTCAAATTTGTGTTTCTTGTTTGCTGTTGTAGTCTTATGTTTAAAATATCTCTTGATCATACATGGTCTCATTTCTTGTGATAGTTTAGTGGCATTTGCAATCTCACATTCAGAAGAGCTTTCATCTGATAAAGAGATAAACAAATTTAAAATCACTTTACCTTCCTTGATTTCAGAGATTGTTTGTAAACCTTTGGGTGCACCTTAGGTCATGATTAAATAGTGATTGCTAAATGCTTCATTGGTTCATTCTAACTCAAGATTTTGTGATAGATGATCAAATATTGTGTGGAAAAGTGCAGATTTGGGCCTCCATTTGATGCACATATCCTGGTTGAAGGGATGATTAACCATTTTGATACTTTCTGTTGTTAAGTTTCTCCATATTTTGCTGAAATCCTCAAAGAGTCTGGTAGACCTTGGTTTGTCTTATCTAAACTCCCACCCAAAAAATCATTCAAAACAACTAATCCTACCCTGTTTTACCCCTGTTTTGACCTGTATACCCACAGAAGATCAAAATCCATTTGCTAAAGTATGCAGAACAGATCAGGATTTCAAAATGTCTTCAGTAACCCTTGTTTGCATTGAAAGTATCTCCATAATCTGGAAGTGACAACTTGTGAAAGTCAGATTTGGAGTGTTGATCATATTTTCCCAAGGCCCTTTTCATACTATTTGCACAAATTGAGGGATATCTTCATCTCCTTCACCATTTGAGGGTTACAAAATAGGTTCTCTTACCTTGGTTGAAAGGCACAACCTAAAACAGTTAGGACAAGATCAAGTCCTATTTGAGTGCTATCCATCTCTCCACAAATCTGAGTGCCAGTTAGATCATATCCCCAGCTACAAAATGACACACACCATGATCCATCTGTCTTCAAGCTTCATGCCATATCTTTGATGCTACTCAGACTGAAAAGGAGAACAAATTTGGGTACCAACACCAGTGGCATCATTGCCGGGAACATTTGGCTACCAAGTTCAACATAGTTAACCATTTGGGACATTCTTAGTTCAATCTGATCCATGTGCATACATATTTGAAATATTTGAATGCATATCAAACCCTGGTAATGTCTCTTGCAAGTTCTATCTACAAATATATTGTTAAAGCATCATTCTATACTCAGATTTGCAAGGTGTATGCAAAGGTTTCAAACTCTGTCTACAATTTTATCAGTTTCTAGCAGTAGTTGCACTTCATTTGCATTTGTGGTTGATAGATTCAAGAAAAGGAAGATCTGATCTATAAAGTTTGGCAAGATTTTCAGTGCTGATAGGTATTTGACAGAGTATTTTAGTGCATTTGCACAACTAGGGTGAAAGTCCTTAGTGGCGACTCCATGCTGTTTTGATCTTGATAAATACCAATGTCTTAGCTTTCTGTCATTTGTTTTTTGGTGTTGCTAATCTCTACAAAACTGGAAGGAAGAAGATCTCTCTTCATTAGAGACTCTGTAAGAAGTTGTTTTCAGATTTGGGAACTCAAGTTAGAAGGGAGAAGAGTTTGGAAGGTGGTTGGAGAGTCAGAGCTCAAGGAAGGAATTCCCTTGGTTGAACTTGAGATTATCAGCCTTTCATTGAGGACTATCAGTCTTCTTCAGTGATTCTGATTCAAGATATCCTCTCAAAATTTGTTTCTCCATCTAGTGAAGGGACCTTCATTTGTACTTTGAAAATGAGTTCTCCTCATTCTGCCCCTGTGTTTTCCAAATCTAGTAGAGTTTATCAAGAAGCTGATCCTATAGAATATCCATTTTGAACCACATTTTATTCCCCAAAGACCTCTCACTCCTCATCATTTTGTTCTCCTCCAAGATCACCACCTCAAAACAATATGGCTCAGCCTACCTACCTCCATTTGTTGTTAACACCTTTGGTCCTATAAATTTTAGAGGAATGGATGGTTATCCAAATGTTGTCCCTCAAGATGTCAGAAATAGATTGCCAAAGTTCCAAGGTAACAATGCAATAACTGGTGATCAACACCTAAAACTTTTTGTTAACATGATGGAGGACTTTGAGATTGAGCATGAAGATGTGTATGTTAAATTTTTCATTCATACACTAGAAGAGGATGCAAGGGATTGGTACAAGGCTCTGCCTGATAATTCTATTGATTCTTGGACTGAAATGAACAATGCATTTAGGTTGTAATATGGTGATAAGACTGATCCTAGGTTTCTCTTGTCTAAGTTTGAAAATATCAAGAAGAACCCCAATGAATAAGTTCGTGACTTTAACACAAGGTTTAACAAAAATTGAGAATGCTTCCTATTAATTTGAGGCCATGTGATCAGTCATTGTTTAATCAAATATGTATATGCATTTGATAAGAAGGCAACCTACTACTTAAGAGACAAGAATCCTACCAATTTAAGGCAGGCCTTTACCATGGCACTGCAGATTGAAAATAACATTAAAGCCATTGGGAAACCTCTCAAGAGAGATGGTGTAAAGTTGATAAACCCTAAAAAACCTCAAGCTAGCAAGGGTGCTGATTTGGAGGAGGTTGTGAAAACTTTGGCAGGGGCTATCAAAGAAATCTCATACAAGCTAGCTTGGGCAGAGAAGGGAATTGGGTAGACTTCACAAGGTCAGCAAAAAGCACAAAACCATGACAGATTTTCCAATCATCCTAGGGGTGATCAAAGATCTGATGATAGAGGGAAAGGACCCATGGGGTCTACAAATAGACATCCTCAAGCACGTGAAGGAAGAGTGTTACCTGATCCCCTAACTGCTAGGGTTGCTGTTGTTGAGGAAGTTGTTGATATTGATTGGTGTGATAGGTGTTTTCTACCCCATCCTCCATGTGAAGTGGACCAGCAAGATGGTGAAGCTAATAATGATGATGGTACTGATGATGATATCTGCATGGTGGGTTGTTCTTCAGGCTCACAATAAAGAGCAACATCAACTGAGGTAATAAGTGAAAGGACAGTTGCAACCTTTTGGGATTACATCAAATGGGTGCAAGTCCTTATTCCATCTCATACTCTTAAGGTAGATGTAGTGCAAGCTTTTGAGATTCCTAACAATGACTTTGAATACTTAAGAGCTTTGATGATTAAGAAGTATGATGGTGGTATCCCTTCAGAGGAAGATAGACAATTGTTAATGAATGTTGTTGTGGCTCAAGAGAAAGAGTATAACACTAGGAGCAAGGTTGTTAAGGGAGTTGGGCCTCAAGCCAAACCTAAAACACCCTTGCTTACAAGTATTCCCAAAGAAGCTCCTAGAAGAGAAACACCTGCCAAAAGCTCTGTTGTCCCAAGAAAAAATTACAGTCCTCCTCATGCCCAAGCTGCCAAGAATCCCATGCCATCTAATGAATCTGCTTGTTTCCCTTCCAATGCTTTCCTGCCAAAGAGTGTTCCATATGACATAGCCCAAGTATTGAGTCAAATCTAAGTGATTTTTCCCATCATTGAGTTGCTTAGGATTCCTGAGCACAAGAAGAGAGCATTTGAGTACTTGGGATTGAAAGAGGAGAAGAGTACCCCAAGCAGAAATGTAAACATTGTTGAAACTCCTCCTCAATCATTGCAGACCTTGAAACACCACCAACATTAGAGGATCTTGGAGAAACACCTGAGGTATACTTGGGGACATCCTTGGTTGATTCCCAATTGAATGTTGATCCATTCTTTACAACTTTGATCATAAAGGATAGACTACTTCACAATTGTATGTTTGATTCCGGTGCATCATGCAATGTCATGCCTCTAGAAGTCATGAATGAGTTGGATATCAAAGTGACAACAGCCTATGGAAAGTGTACTTACCATGGACTCAAGAGAAGTGCCGGTAGTTGGTTGTGTGAAGGGTTTGGTGGTACAACTTGCAGCCTATCCGGGTAAGAATTCGAAACATGATATTGTAATTATTGATTGCCTTGCCAAATGGGGTATGCTTTTGTCAAGAAAGTGGGTAGCAAGTGTTGGTGGGATTGTTCAAATGGACATGTCTTTTTCCACTATTCCCATTGAAGGCAGCCTTGTCAAGCTCTATGGAGAAAAGAAGATGTTACACCTTATTGAAGATCCCAACAATGCTTCCTATGAGGTGTTTTTGCTGATGTAGATGTTGATAACTTTGTTGGGTTTGCTGATGGAAAAGAACACAAGATGGATCAGTCAAAGTGCCTTGAATAGGTAGGTTCCCCTTGGACCTTGCTATTTGATGGAGCTTGCTCCAAATTTGGAAATGGTGCTGGTATAATTCTGATTTCTCCTAGCTTGGAAGAGTTTGTTTTTTCCTTCAAGCTTAATTTTGAATGTACTAACAACATTGCTGAGTATGAAGCCTTATTTTTGGGTATGAGAATTGCATGGAAGTATGGTGTCAAGGACATCATTGCAAAAGGAGATTCAGAGCTAGTTGTCAAACAAATAAGAAAACTGTATGCTACAAAAAATCAGCAGATGAAACAGTACAAACATGCAGTTTGGGATCTAATTGAGATGTTTGATTCCTTCAACATTGTGCATCATGATAGAAGTTTCAATGTTGCTGCTGACAAGTTGGCAGTGTTGGGGTCAAGATTTGGAAATTGCACCATTTCACCTTATTGTGAGTACAATATTGAAGTGTTAACTAGGCCAGCTGTCCCTGACAACATCAAGCATTGGCAAGTGTTTAATGATGATGCTCAAGTGCAAAGGTTCTTACAAAATCAAGGTGAGTTTGTAGATCAGAATATTGATTGGGAACCAATGGTGTGTGTGACTGAAGGAAGAGAGACTTTGTTTGGAAAGGATATCATCCAATTGAAAACTAACACCATTCCTAGAGGTCTTGTTGCACTTGAGTCAAATTTTGACAATGTTGATTGCATCATCAATAGAAACATGTCTACCTCAAGGGATGTGGAAGAGCATAACTTGGGCACTAATGATAAACCAAGAAAATTTTGGTTGGGCAGCAATCTAAACAAAGAAGAAAAATAGTCCTATGTTCAACTATTGAAGAAATATCAGGACTGTCTTGCTTGGTCTTATTCAGAGCTGAAAGCATACAGAGAGGACTTGTTTCAGCATGAGATTCCTCTTGAAACAAATGCCAAGCCCTTCAGACAAAAGTAGAGGCCAATTAATCCACTCCTCTCAATGAAGATGCAAGATGAATTGAAGAAACTGAAGGAGGGAGGGATCATTCAGCCCACAAGGTATTCATCTTGGGTTGCAAACCTTGTGCCAGTCAGAAAGAAAAATGGAGATATCAGACTTTGTGTAGACTTCAGAAATCTAAATAGAGCTTCATTGAAAGACAATTATCCTTTTCCAAACATGGAAAACATGTTGCAGTTAGTGACTGGATCTGAATTGTTGTCCACCTTGGATGGTTTCTCTAGCTACAATCAAGTTGTTGTCAAGGAGTCAGAAAGATTTAAAACTACCTTTACCACTCCTTGGGGAACATATGTCTATGTAAGAATGCCTTTTGGTCTCATGAATGCTGGAGCTACCTTCCAAAGAGCAATGGATGTTGCTTTTGCTGGTTACATAAATGACTTCATTGCAGTTTATCAGGATGATGTGACTGTGTTTTCAAGGAGCAGAAAAGATCACTTGCAGCACTTGGAAAGAATGTTGATCAGATGTAGAGAATATGGAATTTCTCTCAATCCAAAGAAGTGTCATTTTGGGGTGCAAAAGGCCAAGTTGCTTGGTCATATTGTTTCAAAGGCTGGTGTCATGATTGACCCTGAGAGGGTAGAAGCAATCAACAAGGTTCCAATTCCAAGAACAAAGAAGGGCATCCAATCCTTCTTTGGGAAGATCAATTTCATTAGAAGGTTTGTGTCTAATTTTGCTGAATTGACTCTTCCTATTACATGCATGTTAAAGAAAGACCAAGTTATCAAATGGGAGGAGGCTGCTATTCAGGATTTTGAAGGAATCAAAGAAGCATTGAAACATGCACCTGTCTTGGTAGCTCCGAATTACAAGAAGCCTTTCCAAATCTTCTCCTTTGCTTCTGAAAATACCATTGCATCTATTTTGCTGCAGAAGGATGAAGATGGGGATGAGAGGCCTATTGCCTTCTTTAGCAAGGCTTTACAAGCTTCTGAGTTAAAATACACAATCATGGAAAAACAAGCATTTTCCTTGGTGAAAGTAACAAAGGTTTTCAGGCCTTATATCTTAAGTTCAAAAGTTGTTGCTTATGTTCCCCACACCATGGTAAAAGACATCTTATCAGAGATGGAGATCTCAAGAAAAAGATGTAGATGGGTGAACAAACTACAGGAATATGACATGGATATCCAAACCACAAATTTGGTGAGAGGGTTGGGTCTTGCTAAGCTCATGGCTGAGAGCAACTTGCAGACTGTGGAAGTGAATGAAGTAGAGGAAGAAAGGGTAGATGTTCTTGAGAAGTTGGTAAGTTCTGAGTGGTACAAGGATGTAATATTTTACCTCAGACACCTATGCTGCCCTGATCATTTGAATAAAAATTAGAAAAAGATCCCTCAAGCTGGCTTCTCAACAATACATTATCACAGACTTTGGGCTGGCTTGGAAGAACCCTGAAGGCGTCCTCTTGAAATTTATAACTGAAGATGAAGCTCCCAAAATAGTTGTTAATTTCCATGGGGGAGTTTGTGGAGGACACTTTGCTGGAAGGGTTACAACACACAAAATTTTGAGAGCTGGTTATTGGTGGCCTACTCTCTTCAAAGATGCAACCCTGCTGGTTAGAAAATGTGAAAGCTGCCAGCATTTCTCTAGAAGAATGAAAGCTTCAGGCTCCCTTCCTTTGCAGCCTGTATCAATTGAAGCTCCTTTCAAACAATGGGGAATAGACTTCATTGGTGAGATTTCAGACCCTTCTAGTGCTGGACATAAGTGGATCCTTGTAGCCACAGATTACTTCACTAAGTGGGTAGAAGCAATCCCCACCAAGAAAGCAACACACCAAGTTGTTATGGACTTCTTGTTGAATCATATCATATGTAGATTTGGTGTGCCAGTAAAGATTGTTGCTGATAATGCCATGTGTTTCAGAGCTAAGCCCTTGATGGCAATGTGCAAGGAGTATGGAACCAATCTGACTTATGCTTCAAACTATAACCCTCAAGGGAATGGACAAGCTGAGTCCAGCAATAAGAACTTGTTGAAGATCATTAAGAGAACCTTGGAGTTGAACAAGAGAAAATGGGGTGAACAACTGAAATTTGTAGTTTGGGCTGATAGAATCACTGCCAAAAGAGCTACTGGTAAGAGCCCATTTGAGTTGGTGTATGGAACTCAAGCTCTGCTACCCTTACATCTACAATTATCTTCATTTCAGTTTGTTCAACAACTTGAAGATCAAGAGGTCAGTCCATATGAAGCAAGGATTAATCAGATTGTTGAGCTGGATGAAGAAAGAAGAGCATCCCACCAAAGGCATGTCAGATTTAGAGAGAAGTTGAAGAGGTTGTTTGACAAGAAGGTCACTCCTAGGGCCTTCAATGTTGGAGATCTGGTTTTGTTGTGGGATAGCAGGCATGAAGATAAGGGAAAACATGGTAAATTTGATGCATTGTGGATGGGCCCTTACTCCATTGATATCAGAATTGGTGAAAATACCTTTTTTCTCAAGGACTTAGATGGGGAATTGCTTGAACTACCTGTTAATGGTAGGCATCTGAAGCATTTCTTGGATTAATCCCCAAATTTGAGGTATGCACCACTTGTATAGTGTATAGTCTTTTTTTTTTGGCTTTGTTTTTTATGTTTTTGTCATCTTGTGGTTTGCCCTGTTCTTGGCAGCCATTTTTTGTCGATTGGGTCTGGTTTTTCTGCCCTGCATTTTTGACTCCATTGCCCAATGGTTGTTTTTGGCACTTGGTCTGCTTCTTTTGTTCTTGTGGCACTCACTGGGAGTGCCCATCCCCGAGCAGGAGCCGATGTTGGTGCCATTTTTGAGCTTGCACCATTTTGCCCTAAATTTTTCCTTCATTCTGCATGCTCTGAAACATTTTTTCTCTCAAATTGGTGGTCTGTAACTTTTCCCTCTAGTCGAATGCCTTGAAATGCTCACAAACTTGTTGTTTTTCCCCAATTTGAAAGAAATCTGCATGTGTGCCCTGTTTTGTGCCCTAATTTTTCCAAAATCTGTGGGCTCTGTCATTTTTCCTTTTTTCCCAATCGTGGAAGTTTAAAATTGATTGATTTGCACTTGTATGCCATTGAAAATCCAATTCCATGATAAAAAATTCTTTGAAAACATGTTTCAGTTGGTTCAATTTCAGAAATTTGTCATCCTTAGCAAAAAAATCAAATTCTAGGGCATCCCTGGCATTTTCTGTGTTTTGACGGTTAGACGGGCGTCATTTTCCCATCAATTTCTTCTTCAGCATTCATCAGCAATGTGGCTTGTTCTAATTGGCCAAGGGACGGGGAAAATTGTTTTAACTTATCACTTTTTGCTTTTTTGGCAAAAGGGACAAATTTGGTCCCATGGCTCCGCTTTACTCTGATTGGTTCTAATGTTGCTTACGTGGGAGGTCTTTTGATTGGATGAGGAGCAATGGGTCATTTTGTGCCTTAAGGCATTTTGGAAAAAGAGTTAAAGCACTAAAAAATGCCTAGGGCCCACAACGAATCAGAATGGAACACGTGGCAGGCTTCAGAGTGCTAAGGACTGAAGGGCAAGTGGTCAGGTTCTTTTGAAAATTTTTGACTTTTTTGGAAAAATGATTAAAGTGTCAAAAACAATCCAAAACTCCACATGAGAATCACAGGTGGACACGTGTCACGTTTGCATCAGGGTGATTTTGGAAAAAGGGGCCTTTAGGAAGTTAGAAAGAAAATTTTTTTTTGGCAAAAGGGAAAAAATGAGGGACACGTGGGCCCTTCAGAAGGGACACATGGCAGGGAAAGGTGGAGGTGCGGGATGTGGAAAATGGTGAAAAATTTTCTTTTTGGAAAATGTTGTTAAAATATAAATAAGAGCACTACCCCAATGGCCAATCACATATGAGGACACGTGTCCTGCGGGAGGGCGGAGGTTGGAGGAAAAATATCAAAATTTTCCTTTTTCCAAAAAAGAGGCAAAATGTTTAAAATTGAGCCGCGACTCCAATCCAGTCCATATTGTGACACGTGTCAGGGACAAAATCAGAGGCGGGCCCATGGGGATAATTTGGAAAAATTTCCTTTTTCCAAAAAAGGTGGAAATGTGTAGAATCGGTCCACGATTCCAATGGGGCCCACATTGGGACACGTGTCAAGCTCATTTTCAAAGGGCGGAGGGGCAGAGAAAAATGTCAATTTTTAACATTCTTCCAAAAAGTGTTAAAATGTCAAAAGGTGCTCCCAAGCCCATTTCCAATCACATTGTGACACGTGGAGGGCTCAGATTAAAGGATAAAGGAAGATCAACGGTAACTGTGCATTTTTTTTTTGGCCACCATTTTTTCCCTAGAATTCTCCAGGAAGTTTGGAGATGCATTTTTTGCATCAATTTTCATCAAATTTTTGACAAATTCATGTCATTTGTGCCTGCAAGGACCAATGCAATCAGTTTTGAGGATCAATTTGAAGATCAGAGATGTTTTTGAAATGAATTTTTTCCCTAACCCATCCAAAAATGTGAAATATCAGATCCAAAAGTTACAGAGTCAAATTTTGGAGGGATAAGGATGAAATAATGAAAGGAAGGGGGTCTGCATGCTTTGAAGATGAAAAATGTGCCTCCACAATGGATAATGATGTGAATTTTGCAATGATTCATCTCTTTTTGAGACAACTGGAAACTTTTTGGACGTGTTCTGTTAAACGTCCCTGTCTGCGAATCATGAGGAATTTTTGTAACAAATTTGATCCTTTGGCATATTATTTTCTTGGGAAAGAAGGCTCGAAGGAGATTGAAAGCTATATATTGCATGAATTTTTCATGCAAAGGGTTGGAAGAGTTTAAAAAAGCCTGGAAAACTAAAAATTTCATGGGAAAATCTGGGAAGAAGCCCATTCTCTGAGTGACCACTTGAGAAACTCATGTAACTCTCTCTGTATCATATTTCAAATTATGTTAAGTTGGTTGCACATGTATAGCCATTAACAAGCTCTGAGATTGTTTTTGAAAACATTCCCCTGCTGATAAATCTGATCATTTTTGAGTTATTTTGTGTTGTCTTTGGGAAAAATCTATGAATGCTTACATTTCAGAATGCATTTCAAATTTGTGTTTCTTGTTTCCTGTTGCAGTCTTGTGTTTAAAATCTCTCTTGATCATACATGGTCTCATTTCTTGTGATAGTTTAGTGGCATTTGCAATCTCACATTCAGAAGAGCTTTCATCTGATAAAGAGATAAACAAATTTAAAATCACTTTACCTTCCTTGACTTCAGAGATTGTTTGTAAACCTTTGGGTGCACCTTAGGTCATGATTAAATAGTGATTGCTAAATGCTTCATTGGTTCATTCTAACTCAAGATTTTGTGATAGATGATCAAATATTGTGTGGAAAAGTGCAGATCTGGGCCTCCATTTGATGCACATATCCTGGTTGAAGGGATGATTAACCATTTTGATACTTTCTGCTGTTAAGTTTCTCCATATTTTGCTGAAATCCTCAAAGAGTCTGGTGGACCTTGGTTTGTCTTATCTAAACTCCCACCCAAAAAATCATTCAAAACAACTAATCCTACCCTGTTTTACCCCTTTTTTGACCTGTATACCCACAGAAGATCAAAATCCATTTGCTAAAGTATGTAGAACAGATCAGGATTTCAAAATGTCTTCAGTAACCCTTGCCTTGCATTGAAAGTATCTCCATAATCTGGAAGTGACAACTTGTGAAAGTCAGATTTGGAGTGTTGATCATATTTTCCCAAGGCCCTTTTCATACTATTTACACAAATTGAGGGATATCTTCATCTCCTTCACCATTTGAGGGTTACAAAATAGGTTCTCTTACCTTGGTTGAAAGGCACAACCTAAAACAGTTAGGACAAGATCAAGTCCTATTTGAGTGCTA
Organism: Taxus chinensis; assembly: GCA_019776745.2. Lineage (NCBI taxonomy): Eukaryota > Viridiplantae > Streptophyta > Pinopsida > Cupressales > Taxaceae > Taxus > Taxus chinensis. The sequence goes on along the minus strand of JAHRHJ020003597.1, from coordinate 59,297 downwards.
TCCATCTCTCCACAAATCTGAGTGCCAGTTAGATCATATCCCCAGCTACAAAATGACACACACCATGATCCATCTATCTTCAAGCTTCATGCCATATCTTCTTGTTAAAAATAAGATGTACTAAGGAATCTTATTTAGAATGTCAATTTAAATTCAAGACATGTTGGACTATGTCAAATAACTAAGTCCTAAATAAATGAAGAAATACTAAATTTAAGTGCTCAGAAAAGTTATATATCATTATTTGAAATTGTATCATATTTTGGAAATTCTGGATACAAAGGGCATTTGAATGATAGCCTATTAATGGAGATCATAGAGTGAAAGGAGATGAGTCTTTAAAAAAATAGAACCCCCTCTAAATTGTTGCTAATGAGATGGCCCTTGTATTTAAATTCTTTTCATACAACACAATGTCTGAAAGACACTACAATATGTCCTTCCTAGGTATAAGAGGAAAGTCTGCAATGTACATCCAAGTTAAAAGTCAAATTTTAAAAAGTGACATATAAGGGGTTGAGTACTGAAAATCATTGATCATGGCTAATATCAAAATGGTGATCTTACTGACTAAGTGTTGTACTACATCTCAAACCCATATGTAGTTCTATGTGTTCTTGTATGTATTTTTGGAATTGCATGCTAGGTGCTCTTGTGCATGTCACACTTTGATGAAACAAGTAGCTAGATGTAAGTAAATTAATAAATGTGTGGATGGAATAAAATAAACTTCCCTCCTATGCAGTGTGATGTATATGAATGAACCTTGTGTCCCTTTTATGGAGCTAGATGGATGCAAATGGAGACTCTTAGATGCTTGGATGTTACCTTAGGTGAGATGATGTAGACCCCCATTAGTGTTTGGTTTCCTTATTATGGTTTCATAACTTTATATTTATATGTTCTCTTGTTCTAATTTGTAATTAATCTTTAAAAGGCCAACCACAAGAAATATGGAAATGCCCAATGGCTAGAAAGTGACCAAAAAATGGTGATTCAAGTACGATCCAAAGAGGATCAAGTACACATCAGATGGGACCAGGGCACCTTGTCGGGTCACCCTAATGTCTTGGCTAGGCACTAGTTGTTCAATGAGGCAGAATAACACAAAATATGAAAATCTAGACTAGGCAAGAACCTTGTGTGTAATGTCAAAAGTGGATGAAATAAATTCTTATGAAATGGTTCAAAGTATAATGGGTTAAGATCTAATCCATAATTTCTCCTCAAATCAATAATTCGTGAATAGTATTATGTCTTAAGACTATGAATAATGTCCCAAAGCATATGATTTTGTGTCTACATTTCACCTCATGAAACTTTATGTTGGTGATAAGAAATTTGTAACATAAAGTAGATAGAGATGTTGTACTATTGATAAGCATGTAGATGATGTCTAACAATATGATTTGATACAATGAGAATTCAGAATTTGATAAAAAGTGTGAATGTAGCATTTCATAAAGAAAAGAAAGTAAAAAGAACATTCTTAGTGATGATATATGACCCTAAATATGGAAAAAGATTCATATTGTAGATTATTGATGTTATACTTTATTGGCTATGAAATGTTTCAATGAGTTCTGATGATGACACTACTTCCCATGTGATTTATTATAGGAGATAGGTGATCATTCTCATAACTTAGAATAAGTATTCAAACATGTTGTAACGATGTATAAATATGGGCATGTAAAATAACACTGAAAATAATGAAAAATGATGAGGAACATGTGCATTGTAACAATTATTTGTGATGAGAGAAAAAGTGTAGAAAGGACCCTTGTATTAAATGTCAATGATACAATTTTGTTAGTGATGATTCCAAGGCCATTGCAGACAACAGTGTCATTAGGAATACAAATATTCGAAAATGAATTAATTATCTCCAACAAACTACTTTTCACAGTAAGAAATACCTCTACATATGGGTACATAATTCCAATAACAAAATGCATAATTAGTCCAAACACATCAAATATGATTGTCAAAGTTCTGAAGTATATTGCTCCCTTTGAAAATCCTATGCATATCCTTCAACTAAATGATATATGTTTACTTCATGACTTGGTATAAAGGAAGATTTAACAAAGAAGGAAGGGACAAACAAGTCTATACATAGTAACCATGAGTCTGGGTGGAAACTGGTTAGTGCAAAATGATCTAATACCTGTAATAGGTCCCAAATGAAGCATGTCTAAGTCTATAAATGTGATACCATAAGGGGGATGTGTACAACTTAACTATGAAGTATGTAGAAATATTGAACTTAGCTGTCCAAATAACTGAAACTGGGGTGCACATGGGTATCAGCCAAATATTCCATGCCTCGGATATTGATGTAAGTGAATGTGACATTATAGTGAAAAAGATAAATGGGCTTAAAATTAAACCCAATGAAATGAACTTATACTGAAAGTCTTAAAAATGATCCTAAAAGTTATCCAAGATAATATACCCAACTTGAGTGGGGCCTGTTTAGTAAGAGATAAAAGTTTCTCAATAGGAAATAAGCACACCTTGTGCAGGATAGAAACCAATGTGTGGGCTAAAGAAGAAAATAGGTCGATAGGACAACAAAAAAAATTGGAACGTTGTAAACATGAACATCCTAATGTGTGTCACAGTAAGAAAGACCATATGTGGAAAACAATGTAAGGTTTTTGATATAAGAAATTAGGGTTAAAAACTGCAAACAAAGGCATATAGGTCCCATTGAGAGAATGAAGCAGAACATATAGGATAACAAATGGAGGCATAGTTTCCAAGAAAATACATGTGAAGCATATTATGAACGATGTTGATCAAAGAACACTTGATAGAATTCACACAAGATTCCACATGGGAAAGAATTGCTAGGTTTAAGGGTGCACTAATGGACAGGAAGAACACACATGCAGAGGGCAAGTTCAGCATTTAGGACTTAGCCTATTTTGAGCATGAAGACCTATTTTTAGAAGATGGCGTGCGGAACACACCATCGATGCAGGGACGTGCATGCCACACATTGTCTATCTTTAGAGGATTAGATCAAGCTTGTTTTGCATGGAGGCAAGCTAAGAATAGGATTGTCACTTCAGTTAACTGTAAGAGGTCTATAGATAGCACACTTGCATGTGTGGCTATGCCTGTAAATGTGTGGCTATTAATAGCATGTGCCTATTTTTGGAATAGAGAAGCGGTGAAGGGAAAGTCCCCACCCTATATATATGATGCAAATCACATAGATAGATGTATGTATAGAGAGGTATACGATGGGATTACTGTATCAGATCCATACATGCATTGGTATAGAATGCCATTATTGTAAGGAGCTTCTGTGTTTATTAATAGATGGAAGTTATTGGCTGAATCTAAGTGTCATTCCTATGTGTAATCAAGTAGTGCATGTTCTTGATTCAATCATGATTATTGTTTAAACTTGTTCTTTCATAAATCTGAATATGGTATGCATTGTAGAATGATGGATTAGTTATGGATCTATATGTTTATTCCTTCATCATGCTAACATCCTGCAATAGAAACCCTAAGAGGGACCTGGTACCTTTGTGCGCTTTGGGTGAGTGCTCAGTCTAGGCTGAGTGATGTGCTAGTGTGACTAGTGTGTTATCTGGTAATTCTATGATGCATCATTGGTTCCATTGCCAAGACCTCTTTTCAGTTATTTTCAGGATGGTTCACGATGAAGACATACTAGGTTAACTCTAGAAAGTATTGAGGAGTGGATACATGATTTGGAGGAAGACTATGCACAATGGTTCAGCAGTGAATTTCAGTTTAACGCACGTGCTTGGGTAGAACAAAATCTGTATGACAGCTTATATGAGATATTTTTTTATCTTTCCAGTAGAATATATGAGTGGCTGATTGTTATGCATCTAAGTGGAATTGGAGGTATCACACACTTGTCTAGACATAGGAAGAAATTTAGGCCCTTTATGATGCTGACCTAATCTGGAATCACACTATGTGGATACGTGGTTTTGTGGTGTTCTAAACAATTATATTCTGGAATATTCAATTCTGATGTATTCTTTCCCAGAGGTAGCTGAATTCCAATTTTTGCGATATCCTAGAGGAACATATCTGCAAGGCATTCCACTGGCGATCAAAATCTTGATGGTAACTTTGAACCTAGAGAGTAAACCATGGCTAACTAAACCTCACCATGCGTGAGGGCAGGAACAGGTTTGGTGAAAGATGGCAGACCTAGCGGTAGAAAGGTAGAGAGAGGAAAGGTGGCTTAAGTATAATGAGGCACATGAGAGGGAGATAGAGAAGCAATGTACCATTGTAGAAAGTATGGCATTGAGGAGAGAGATGGCTCGTGAAGGATTTAAAGCTCACGTAGAAGACATGGAGCCAGAGCATCAGGAACTCCCCCATCTTGGAAAGCATGATAGAGATCCCCCCTTGGCCTCACATGGAAGTATGCCAGCAGAGACTACTTGGGCCATGGGTGCGCATCTTAATCCACCTGGTGACCTAGCCCTTGCGCTTGGTTTTTTAGTATCTAGTACGACCAGTAATCAACAAGAAAGTTTGGGAAGTAAGAGAGCAAGTCAGGGATAAGTACATCAATGGCAAGGATAGACAGGATTCAATGTTATTTGGAGGTGTGTTTTTAGGCATCATCTACACAGAACGTAAGCACGCACGAATGTTGGATTCACCTCTGGAAGTGGAACTACCTCACAAACTATAAGGGTTCAGTATAGTACTACTATTAGAGCATAGGGGAGTACATCTACATGTCCTATTCCAGCTACTAGTGGAGGATCAGGAGGTATAGGTGGTTCTAGTTCTGGTAGATCTGGTGGCTCTGGAGGTAGAGGAAACACAGGAGGTTCTGGATCAGGTGGTCAAGGTCCAGCAACCACAAAATATTTATATGGAGATGTCTCTTCATCTTCTAGAGTATAGAGGCATAGAGGATGCTGTTGAGAATGTGCACATGTGTGAAATCTTATGGCGCATGAAAGGGATCATGGCTGCTGAGTGCAAGGAAAGTCAATTTTCTACTACCTTGCAGGGATGAGCACACAGCTGGTATAGGAAGTTTGACCCTGATCAAACTTGTGTGGATTATGCAGCATTGAAGGATGCTTTCTTAAAAGAGTTCTATATCCCATAATTTGAGCAGAAAAGTATCAGCGCACTCAAAGATATCAAGCAGGGCACCACTGAGAGTGTACGTGAGTATGATGCCCACTTTAAGACACTTCTATCTAAGCTTTCTTATGATATTCATGCCAGCCAACATGCACAATGGTTCGTTGGAGGATTGATTACACCATTCAGAAGAGCACTGTCACATAAGACATACATTGATCCACAAAGCACTGGAAGTAGCTTTGCATGTTGAGGTAGTTGGGAGCATTGACACTGGCATTAGTCCATTCTTAGAGGCACAGATTACAGCTATGGCCAAACAGTTAGAGAATCTATCAGCAAATTCAGCCCATGAAACATGCTCAGGAATTTGGTGTACAGATTGTGAAGTAGAAGGTCACACCAAGGATAGTTGTCCTCATAGAACAAGTACACTCATTACTATTGGACTGTGAGATCTGTCATTTGAATCATGATGCTAGTCACTGTCCTTTGTTACAGTGTGATAAGGAAGAATGTATCCAGCTTTTGTAAAATTTACAGGTCCACGACCCATGATACTGAGGATTGTCAATTGATTGGTCAGATCCAGGATGCTATAGACATTGGGGTATGACAGAAAAGTGTAATAGATAATTCTAAGGGTAAGAATGAGCACCAGGATCGGGATCATAATCAAACACACTATGACAGGAATGAGGGCCATTTTGAAGGAGGTCATGGAAGAGGACATGGATATCATGGTGGATATGGAGGATGAGGCCATGGTGGAGGAAGAAGCAAGTTTCCTCAAGGAACATGCTATACATGTGGATCCCCTAATCATTATAGGCACAAATGTCCCTAGAATGTTACATGTTCTTTTTGTGGAAAGAATCATAGTTATGAGGAGTGCCTAGACTTATATGAGCATCTCAGTAAACAACATAAGTAGGAGAACAAAGGCACAGGGATGATTAGGATCCAGCGTGTGGAGGAAAATCAGTGGATGCCCAAGATAGCACTAGAACCTGAGGCCTTAACTATGTAAATATTACCACATGTACTGAAGTGGCACGCACAAGAGAGGCATCGTACCAGAAGCCTACGATCACCAAGGATGAGGTTTTGCATGCAAGGTACCTAGATCCGGCTCATCAGAAGGAGGTTTATCAGGATACAATGGAAGTACTAAGGAATATTTAGGGTGAAATACAGTACTTAAAGGAGTAGAAGAAAGCATTAGAGACAGTCCAAACTGATATCGATGATCTGAGAGAAGTATGCAAAATTTTGCACCAAGAGAACATCATCCCACTATTAGGAATTTGGTTAAAAGGGAACACTCCACTTGCAAGTATTGAGACAGGATGATAGATCCTACATGCAAATCTTCCCCCTGATAGCATTGACTATGACAAGGAAATTACTCTGAATGTTGTTGTGGATGGATGGTTGTTGAGCAATATTCTGATAGATACAGTGTGGAAGTAAATGTGCTTACATTAGATGCATGGGTACAAATGGGGAGACCCTCATTGCAGTCATCATCTAATGTGTTGTTTATGGTGAACCAAACTAAGGCAACTCCCATAGGAGTTTTGAAGGATGCATCTATAACTATAAAAGGGGCCAAGTTGACTAGGGATTTTGAGGTATTCACACTTGTAGAAGAAGATATTTTTCAAGCCTTACTTTGATGCCCTTGGTGTTATGCAAATAACACTTGACTTGAGATTCAATAAGGGGTATATCAGCTTTGAGAACAAGGAGGAAAGGGTTGTGATACCTTTGACAGATGGGAAGTCTACACCATATGTTGAGCCTCTAAGTGAGGAGGACTTAAACAAGATCTATGTCCATGCTTTTCAGGATCTAGAGGTCAATGAGCCATCAAAGGAAGGCATCCTATAGTGGGAGGATTCTCATTCTATTAGTGATACTATGAGTATTGCTTGTGACAATTGGGCTCATGGTACATATGAACTAGTAGGACATGAGGTGAAAAACATGGTTGCACGCAAGAAGGGAATTTATTCAATTCGACGGATAGGTGGTGCAGTACCTTGGTATACAGGAGCAGAAGATCTTCCTATATTTTTGGAAGCCATGGAGGCACAATGCATAGACCAGGTCAGGAGAAGAGACATGTTAGCATATGTCTTACACGGGAAAGCAGCGCACTGGTGGGTAGTTCATAGAGATAATCTTACGGAGTGGAAGGAGATCAGAATTTCCCTATCTACCAGGTTTGTAAGAAGCAATGCACCTACGCAGATCTACACTTATAATGGTGATCAACCTGCTCAGCATCACATTCAGTAGTGTGAGAGACTCTAGACAGTGGGATAGGAAGCATTACCACCTTCACTCTGGGTGCATAGACTGTATTCTACTCTACAAGGATGCGCACGCACCTGGTATGTATATGCAGAACTACATAGAGAGACTGGGAATTGGAAAAATTTGACTTTAGGAATGATCCAAGACCTTTGACTATTTTTCTTCCCAACCTCCAATAGAAGAGGCATTAAAATTTTCAAGTGGTTAACCATGGGAGATAGTGCAAAGGTGAGGAACTCATACAGGAATTAATGGGTGAGACAGAATCAGGCGCACATTTTGAAGAAGAAGGAGAAGACTCCATATTGCTTTGATCGTGCTTGTCTTAAGAAAGAAAAAGGTAAGATGGTGTACATTGTGGATGATGAGGAAGTTGAAAATTTGGATATTGACCATTCACAGGGGGTGCGCGAGGTCTTGGATAGTGCAGATAAGGATACATGTGCATACCATGAACCAATGAAGACCAAAAAGGTCAATATAGGATCGGAGGCTGAGCCTAAGGAGGTCATAATTGGAGACTACTGGTCAAACTCAGAGGTGGCAAAGATCATTGAGTTACTCAGGGATTATCAAGACTTATTCCCTCGAGGGTATCATGAACTTAAAGGCATGCATGAATCACTTGGGGAAATGAAGATAAAGCTTAAGGAAGGTGCACACCCCATGAGAAAGAGACCTTACAGAATGAATCCTAATTTGTGTGAAAAGGTAAAAGAAGAAATTGATAAAATGTTGAAATCTGGAATTATCAAGCCCCTTGATGAGTCAGAATGGGTTAGTCCAATGGTGATCAGTATCAAGAAGGATGGATGAATTAGAATATGTGTGGACTACAGGGAGCTAAATGTTGCCTGTGTAACAGACCCATTCCCTATGCCATTTACTGAGGAAATACTAGAGGGAGTTGCAGGGCACGAAATATATTCCTTCACAGATGGGTTTTCTGGGTATCATCAGGTTAGGATTGCTCAGGAGGATCAGGAAAAGACTACATTTACTACTGAATGGGGTAGCTTTTCCTATACTGTGATGCCTTTTGGATTGAAAAATGTGCCTGTTGTATTCTCGCGTATAGTTGTTCAGGCATTCAAATATTTTATTCACAACTTTTTGTAGGTTTATCTAGATGATTGGACAGTATATGGGCTTGTGAAAGATCATTGTGACAATCTGCACTTAATGTTTGAACGATGATGCAAAATTGAGTATCTCTTTAAACATCAAGAAGTGCATATTTGCTACACCTTTTGGAATATTGTTAGGGCATATAATCTGCAAGGAAGGGTTGTTGGTTGATCCAACTAAGGTTGCAGTCATTCTAGGCTTGGAAGCACCTACCAGTCAAAGTGAGGTGCATGGATTTTTGGGTCATACAGGTTACTATCAAAATTTCATCAAAGGGTATGCCAAAATTGTTGCACCCTTGGAAGAATTACTAAAAGGGAAAGGTACATTTTATTGGGGAGAACCACAGCAGCACACGTTTGAGATATTAAAAGATAAACTTACTACCGCACCCATTCTACATTTTCCCTCATGGGATAAACCATTTCATGTGCATGTGGATGATTTTGGCATGGCCATTGGCATCATGTTTTCTCAACCTAGATAAGGTATTATAGATCATCCAATTTGTTTTTCTAGTAGGAAGCTGACTCCTGCTGAAAGGAATTATACAACTACAGAGCATGAAAGCTTTGTCAATGATCTATGCATTGCACAAGTTTCAATAGTACTTGTTAGCAACACCATTTGTGATTTATAAAGATCACATGGCATTAAAGTATTTGGTGAAAAAACTAGTCTTGCAAGGGCACATATGTAGATGGGTACTCCTATTTCAAGAGTTTGACTTCACAGTTGTGGTGAAGCCAGGGAAAAGTAATTCTGGACCAGACCACTTGTCTAGAATTCACTCAGGAGAAGAAGCACAGACAATTGAAGAAACCATGCCAGATGCACAGTTATATAGGTTACAACGCATGCCCATGGAATTAGAAGACATTGTTGTCTTTCTACGAACTGGTATGGCACCAGAAGGAATGAAGGCATTAGAAAAGAAATAGCTTGCTATACACGTGACACCATTTATGTTAATCAGTGGTGACCTTTACAAGTTAGGAAGAGATGAAGTATTACGCCATTGTGTATTAGAGCATGAGCACAAGGATATTATGGAAGAATCCCATGGTGGTATTGCAGGTGGCCACTATGCAGGTGATGCGACTGCTCAGAAGATCCTACTCACTGGATTATGGTGGGAGACATTGTATAAAGATTGTAAGGTGTATTGCAAGGCATGTGACCATTGTCAGCACCTAGGAAAACCAGGGAAAAGAGATGAGATGCCTTTGAGACCGATTACTAGTGCTGAACCATTTGAGAAATGGGCCATTGACTTTTTAGGACCTATTTCACCAGCCGCACACAGGACTGGATCGTGCTATATCATTACTTGCACAGATTATCTCACATGGTGGGCAAAAGCAACACCTACGAAGGATTGTACAATGGCTACAACAGCTAGGTTTCTATGGGAGAATGTTCTTACAAGATATGGATGTCCTTTAAGCTTGACAAGTGATAGGGGTACACACTTTTTGAATGAGACAATCAGGATCCTATTAGATGAGTTTATGGTTGCACACCATAAAACTACACCCTATCATCCTCAGGAAAATGGAACTACTGAGGCCTTCAACAAGATTTTGAGCCAAACTTTGACAAAAATTTGTGATGTTGGGAGAAAGGATTGGGATGATAAAGTGTCAGTTGTTCTTTGGGCATATAGAACAACTTATAAGAGATTGAACAAAGCCACACCATTTCAGTTGGTGTTTGGCGCAGAAGCCGTTCTCCCTATAGAATTTATGTTACCTTCTTTGCACATTACACGTGCTGGAGGTCTAGCTGATGAGAAGGATTTAGAAGAGCGTATTGAGAAGATGATTCAACTGGATGAGTGATGAGCCATAGCACGATGGAGTCAGAAGTAGGAAAAGGCCAGGTAGAAAGCATGGCATGACAGAAACATAAGGGATAAGAAGTTTGAGATTGGACAAATGGTACTTCTTTATGACTCTAAGTTCTTGCGCCATCTAGGAAAGCTCAAAGTACATTGGTTGGGGCCGTATGTCATCACTCACATACTTGAAACAGGTTCTTTCCAGTTAGAAGCACTTGATGGAACACGGCTACCCGTTACTTCAACGGGAGTAGGTAGAAGCCCTACTATAAATAAGTCTTCTTGGTGTTTGTAATAAGGTAGTATTTGCATTAAGATTAGGTTTTAAATTATGTATTTCCTTCATTATTGCTATGCTTTGTCAATTTAGTTGTTGTTCTTGTGTAATAAGCGCGCTTGCACGCATGAAGCTACTTACTATGTGAAGAATGTTTATGCGCAGAGGACTGCACATACTTTTAGTGTGGGGTGGTTGTTTATATCTAGGTACAAGACAGTGGGAATTGAAAGGATAAAGGAATAAGCTGTTATGGGTGTGCTTTAAGTCAAAGAAAGATTGCTTCTCACAAGTGACCAAGGATGGAGATGAAATAAGGAACAATATAACGTGAGGTAAGCGAGGCCATGATAACTACCAGGAGAAGGTACAGTGAGGTACTCAGGCGCAAGGGCATGCACACTGAAGAGAAGTCTGTGACCAGAGGGTAGGGAGGCATGCTAGAAGGTTATAGCTGGGGCGTGAAGATGTACCACATGGAATGAATGAATTTGGTCAATGAATGAGGGGATATTTGGTAGGTGAAGGAGCAATAAATGCATCAAAATTTGAAAAATCTATATAAGGATGGGATGTGAATTCATTTTTACCATTGTGAGTAAGAGTATTTGAAAGAAGCTAAGTGTGAAGAGCTGAGTGATCATTTTAAGGTGTGAGAGGTGTGTAACCAGTCATGATGAAGAGATCTGTGCGCAGAAGAAGCTTGTGTCCCCGGTGGTGAAGGGTTTGAGTGAAGCAAGGTGACGGAGATGAGTTAGGGGCATGTAATTTCACCTAGGGCATGCTGAATCAAACTAGGGTTTTCTTTACACATTGTAGAATTTGAACGGAAAGGATCTACAAAGGATTGCAAGGTAAAAATGGCACCCAAGAAGGCAGCTGCAGCAGGAGTAAAAGGAAAGAAGAAGGTGGTCATCGAGGAGGAAGAAATGGCTCCAGAAAGAAAATTTTTTAGAGATGCAATATCTAGAGGGGGTTATTGTCAGCCAGGAGTGGGATTCTCACATAAGGAAAAGAAAAGTGAGTGAGTACAATCACCGTACCATTGAGAACAAGAAGGAGCTTGACGCGTTGTTGAACACGAAGACAAATAAACACATGACGGAAGATATGTCGGTGTATGACGATGCTGGTGAGAAGCTATTGCAGAGGATAGGGGTTTACCAACTTTATGAGCTCCCTTATTTTGGGAAGTATGAGCCATTATACCAGTGGCTTATGAGCAGAGTGCATGAGGATTTTTTCTACTTTGCAAGGCACAGAGTCAGAATTTCAGTCGCGCTCATCTCCATAGTGATAGGGTTGAAAGGCATGGGAGATGATTTGTGAGATGATCTGACAGATAAAACCACAATATTGGAGACCAGGAAGGAGTTGGGATATACAAAGGGTCCATGTGGTATGGACATCGACAAACTAAAGAAGTATCCAGTTGTACAAGCAGCCACACATCTCATTACAAAGCTCAATGACCAGGAAAGGTGGTCACAAGTGAACACCATGTGGCTGCACATTGCCAAAAAGATGTCTGAAGGAGTAGTCTACAACATTTCATGGTATATCATAGAGACAATCATTGAAGAAGCACACGCAGGAGGAAAGATCAGCTTTGGAGCTGTTCTGTTATCACTAGTGTTCATGGAGATCAGAGTGCCTGATGGACCGAAGGAGAAGGTATGGGAGTATCCGATGGAACACAAATCACCTGCAGAATGCTTCAAGAAGTACCTATGTGAGGGATCCATAACAGAGCAGGTTAAGAAATGGGATGAGAAGTGGTATGATAGGCTCCGTGTGGCTTTTGAGGAAGAATGGTGCATCCCCAAGGACTTGCCTTCAGTGGTTGGAAAGGTAGTTCAATTTGCTGTATACCAGCATTTCTGTATAGCGTGGTTTGCAATGAAAGATGGGGCATGGAGTCCTTGGTGCAAGTTTCCATATGCATTCATAGCAAGGTACTTCCAGGCATCAGTACATAGGTTTACAGATGCATGGTGACTGATGTTCAATGTGGATAAGGTAGACTGTGACTACCACACACTAAGGAAGAAATATGTGTATCCAGGGTGGGGTGCATATGTTGAAAGACTCATTTCTGATGTTTTGAGCATTAAACCAATAAGTTTGGTGGTGGGAGATATTGGAGCAGCACTGGTGTATCTCCAACTGAATCCAAAGACGGAGAATAACAAGTATGTGGAAGGTGAGTTCGCACTTCCAGCACCACCAAAGGGAAAGCATACAATGGAGAACATCCCAGTGCCTAAGCCCACAGAGCCAATTGAAGTGGAGGATGAGGAGGAGGAGCATGAAGATAGTGGTGGTTTGGAGCATAGAGGTAGGAGACATCCTACAAATAAGGGTGAAGCTGAGTGCACACTACACCACCTCAGCCACAAGAGGGGGATGATGAGGACGTGAATGCAGTCCAAGGGGAGCACAAATTTAAGAGGGTGTTTAGGAGAACAAGGACCCAAGGTGCTACTCCAACCATGGTGTGCAGATCACCCAGAATCTCTCCACAGAAGGAGGCAACCATGCAAAGAAGGAGGAAACTAAAGTTAAATGAGGAGGTGGAAGAGTTAGAGGAAAGCATGCCTAATTCTCCTACACTTCTAGAGAACATAGAAGAACAGGGTGAGGAATCAAAGGAAAGAGGAGAGGACGAGAAGGGACCAGAGGAGACAGCTGCAGAGAATGTTCAGGACATGGAGACACAAGTCCCAAATTTGGAAGCTAAAGTCCCTAAGCAACAACGGTCTAGAAGAACAAGTGGAGAGCACATTCCACCAGCCATGGGGTATGCGGAGGACGCAGGTAAAATTATCCACGCCCGCTTCCAAAGCACAATAGCACAGAAGGATTTATTTGGCTGGGAGCTAATGGATGAGGATATGGCAACTGTGCACACTCAGAAGCAACTATCATGGTCAATGCACACCCATATGGATGAGCCTGACTTTGATATATGCAAAGAGTCATGTGTTTCAAGATGGCTGAAGAAGGCACCACAATCTAGACATATGACAGTAAAGCCTACTGTCATGTCAGATGAGCAGGTCAACAACGCATTGGTAAAGGTTTCTACTGAAGTTGCAAGGAGAAACATGGACAAAGCTGCAACAATAAGAGCATTGCGTGAGGAGCTCAAGACAAAGGATGTAGAGATAGTGCACATAACTCAAGAGAGGGACTTAGCATGGAAGAAGAATGAAGTATTTATCAGCATCACAGAGGAGATTGGGGACAATGTCATAAGAGCCAGGCCACACTTGGAGGCCAAGGTACCATAGATGTTTCCTTCAGTGATACACTATGTAGGAAAGTTGGTGGACTTGGTACTTGAAGATGAACCTCTGCGCATACCAGCACCAAGGAGCTCAGAACAAGAGGTAGGGCAAGAGAAAGCATCAGTGATGTGAAGATTTGCATCATATGAAGGGCTACTGCAAGTGCTACAAGAGGTATTGAAGATAGCAGACCAGGATTTAAACATCTGCACAGCTCCAGAGGCGCTTATCAATATAAAGACCCTGGAAGAAAGCAATGAGGTCCAAAGAGCAATGAAGGATGAAACATTGGGCCACGCAGAAAGGTTTTCAATGGTTAAGCAGAAGTGTGAGGCCCTGGCAGTAGCACAAGAGCCACATAAGACTCGGCTGGAAGAGCTTGGGAAGCTCATTGCACAGAAAATGGATCTTTTAGAAGGAAGAATGACATCAATGTCCAGTGTTGTGTTGGTTCTACAGAATGAAAAAGGAGAGATTGCGAGGGATGAGTTGGAATCCATTGTTGTGGACATTCCAGAGAAAGCAGAACAAGCACTCACTGAATGGCAGACCTTGGAGGCCAAAATAAAGGAGGAGTATCCAGAGTTGATCCTTCAAGTTGATACAAAGGATGCTGCCTCTTAAAACATTATTTATTCATCTCTGCATTCTTTCTTATTCTTTCCATTTAATATTCTTTACTTCAATTTTTTTGGAGATACCCATTGTCGGGGTGACAATGTGATTAGTGTGGGGTAATGTTGATCAGAGAACACTTGACAGAACTCACACAAGAAGTCCACACGGGAAAGTAGGCCAGGTTTAAGGGTGTGAATGGATAGGAAGAACACACGCGTGGAGGGAAAGTTCAGCATTCGGGACTTAGCCTATTTTGAGCATGAAGACCTATTTTTAGAAGATGGCATGCGGAACACACCAACGATGCAGGGACATGCACGCCACACATTGTCTATCTTTAGAGGATCGGATCGAAGCTTGTTTTGCATGGAGGCGAGCTAAGAATAGGATTGTCACTTCAGTTAACTACAAAGAGGTCTATAGATAGCACACTTGCATGTGTGGCTATGCCTGTAAACTGCACGTGGCTATTAATAGCATGCAGGCCTATTTTTGGAATAGAGAAGCAGTGAAGGGAAAGTCCCCACCCTATATATATGATGTGAATCACATAGATAGATATATGTATATAGAGAGGTATATGAACGGGATTACTTATAACAGATCCATACACGCATTGATATAGAATGACATTATTGTAAGGAGCTTCTATTTTTATTAATATATGGAAGTTATTGGCTGAATCTAAGTGTCATTCCTATGTGTAACCAAGTAGTGCATGTTCTTGATTCAATCATGATTATTGTTTAAACTTGTTCTTTCATAAATCTGAATATGGTATGCATTGTAGAATGATGGATTAGTTATGGATCTATATGTTTATTCCTTCATCACGCTAACATCCTGCAACAACAACCCTAAAGAGGGACCTGGTACCTTTGCATGCTTTGGGTGAGTGCTCAGTCTAGGCTGAGTGATGTGCCAGCGTGACTAGGGTGTTATCTAGTAATTCTAGGATGACTGAGTTGGTCCTAGGGTGATAAAGATGTTAGTCTCCAACCGATATACTTATTGAAGTGTTTAACAACACTTCTACATATGTCAAGCATAATCTCAAAGTAATTGAGCTAATGCATAACTCAATACATGTTTTCAAATAGTGTGTTTAGATGAGATTTGAATGGAATGTAGTGTGAGTGTAGAATAGCATAGCATGACAAACCCCCTAAGTACAATATAGTGGTAGTGAATGATGTAGATTGCAAGTGATACCTCCTATGTTCATTTATACTGGATCCACCACCTCGTGCTCCTATCATGACCATTGTTGATCCCACACCTAAAGAGGTCACCTTAGACACTATGGTATTAGATGTATGACAAACTAGTTCTAGGAAACATAAAGAGTATGGGAAGTAGTAGTAAAGTCAATGTATGAATACCATAGGCCTCTAGATGACCCTAGAAAGATTGAATAATATTCTAAACTCCAATAGTGTCCCAAGAATGTGAACTCAATGTGATAGCATCAGAAGTTGTAAAATTGAAATTATGCAATGTGTATAGTTATATCATTGTGAAGATCCAAGCATAGGAAAGATGTGAAGATTGATGATGTAAGGCCCAATTCAGCACAAGACAACTTATGTCATTGAGTAATGAACCATGTGAGTACTAATAACATGCATCAGAGATGTTTGTGATGCTTGGTGTATAGATGTGAACTAGGATCATTAAGTGAGAATGTACAATAGAAATAACATGATGTTAATGGAATGTATTTAATGGGAAGTATATTGTACAATGTGCCTAGCAGTTGTTTGATAATAATGTGACATCTATGAAATTAGAATGTGATGTCCTCCACCTATTCTTGAGTGAAAAGATAAAGGCGCTGTGACCATGCTCTAAGATGGTGGTATATGATGTTGTGTCAGGTAAAGAATTATAATAAATAGCATGCGTAGTGATGAGTATATTGGATAGTGAACGCCTACATGAAGACTGATGTGCTGAAGATTTGTATACACCTATGTGAATGCGTAGAATGTGGAGAAGGATCACCGTGGTATTATTTATAGAATGTTAAAATGTGAACCCTAGACAGATGTATGAAAACAAACCCTCCATGTATGATGTGTACGACAGGTAAAAGATTTTTTGAATGTGGACCTAATGATGTCTCAGGAAAGAACAAATGCATATAGATTGTAGAAGTAACAACGATGGGAAGATGTGTATAGAGTATGTAACACCTGTAGTGTGTGAGGTTCATGTGTATAGTATGTCCTCAACAATCAAGTGTGAACCTTAGCACAAGATTGCATCATAGGGTAATGATGATATGAATAGAGCAGTAAAGTGTATGTGATTAATGCCTATAGATGTGTAGGATGATATATAAAAAGTGATTATATAAATGAGATACTATTAGTGATGCAAGATTAAGATGGGAGGAATAAGTGTGATGCCCCCAAGTGTGTGTGAAAAAGAGCACAATCATGTAATGTCATCTAGGAGATTGTCGTTGTCATGGTCAAAGCCAAATGGAGAAGCATTAGAAACTTGGCAAGCAATAGTGATCAGGTTTGATCAAGTAAAGATCCATTGAGGCATAGATTGTTACATGCCCATAGCATATTCCTCATTAGTGAAGGGAGGTAATGGACATCCATGTGCATACCAAACTAGAGTGATGATTATGTGTATATCCAAGAAATGAATTGACAAGTAAATGAATCATGACCAAAGGGGAATATGAAATCAAGATATCAATAATGATCAGGGTCTAACCTCTTCCCCCAATGTAATCAAGCAAAGATTTCCATAATTTAAGTGGAGAAGAGTGAGAAGCTCGTGTAAGAAATACTATGAGATGAAATACACTGATAGATCATAATGGCTCAGTAGTAATCAGTGATTATCCATGATATTAGATGAGCTATCATGAGGTAGAGTTATATCAAATACTTACTCAAAACCATACAATGTCCTAGCATTGACTCAAGCCATCATGTGTACATATAATGTCATCACATTAGTGAGATAGGATCCAAATGGAATATGCTCCCAATAAGAATAGATTCATGAAAAGTGCACAATGTAATAGTGGACCACATGTTAATGGTGGGTGTACATGCAGAGATTGAAGTAGGTACAACCTATTCTTTCCAAGTGTGGACACAACATTGATGAAGTACCTCCTGCATTTGTAGTAGGGTTTGAATATGATATGGAACATCATATTAACATGCAAATAGCTATGTTCATACTCTAAGTTAGGTGGATGAATCCATAGGTTACAAAGTTTATCAGTAGTAAAGAGATCATCCCCCAGTAAAGGAGCATAGTGGTGGACACAATCTTTGTAATATTAGAATGGTAACCAACTCGATCAATAGGATAATAGTGTATTCTACCATCATGTAATACATTTGACATATTGAGGTACTTCTTGTAAAGGCACTGCTTGCATGGTTCATTAGAAGCCATGGTCTACTTGTGTTAGTAAGCATATTATATGAAACTGGGAAGTTGATGAAAAGCTAAAACTTTGCTATGAATAAGAGTTTTCATCCAAATAAAAGGTAGTAATGACATGTAAAGCATAATAATGGACCTATGCATGGACGAATGCTAACAAGTTGTGATCATGCACGAAGATAAAGACATGAAGGAATCATGGAATTAACAGTTGAAATACCTAAAGGACCATTAATGAAGGATAGGAGTTTAGGCACACAGTTAAGTTCAGAGTACATATCGAATCTATAGTTCAGCTTGAAACTAGTATTTGGATGTGGACATCATGATGTATAAAGGAGGGTCATTTTCAAAAGCAGTATTGTAGTCAACATTTTGATTAATCTCGAAAAGTCTCTGATGAACTGAGAAAATGCATCTGGGTACAAAGTATGAAGACTAAGTTTGGATGAATCCAAACATTTAGGAATGATTCGTGAGTAGTATCAGAGAGTGATGATCCTTAGCCCTTGGTTCAAGAAGTGAGGAGAAATAAATCATGAATATAAGGATATCCATGATGAGAGGATCCCTAGAAAGATGCAAGAAGGGACCATGAAAATAAAGATCCTAAAAGGTGTGTTTGAAGAGGATCAGGTTCATCAAATGATTTAACAAAAATAAAGATATGGGTAGTATTACTTATGTTAAATACTAATGATATGTTACAGCAACAAGTAGTATAGGCAATGCAAATTACAAGATGACTCAAGCAATAACCATAAGTGAAAGTAAAACCCTAAGTGCAAGAGAGGGAATAGATCACTTAGATTGATTTCACAATATCCTTGGCAGTGTGTGACCGAGGTGGAAGATTGATGGAACTAGAACATAGGAGGTCACAAACAGAGCCCAAAAAATGTAGAAGTGCAAGAGGATCTAGGGAATAGGGGCATGCCTGGAGTGGTATTGTGGCACCTATGTGCTCTAGGATCCCTTCCTAGGTGCCAGGGTTTTCACAAGAGATCCAGAAGTCAATTTTTCAAGGTCACTGGTTGATCAGAAACCCTCATTTTTGTTGCTAGTATGTCACATAACTCCCACATGTCGATGTCACTGATAACCTGCAATGAATAGATCACTTGCAAAACCCTCAAAATAACATCAAATCCTAAAAAGAAAAAGATGAAAAAATGAGGGGTCAGACTGTCCTCAACCGCTATCACAATCGGTGATACTTACAACTGAGTGTACTACATCTCAGACCCAATATATTTCTGTGTGTGTGTGTGTGAACGTTTGAATTGTGCCCTAGGTGGCTCTTGTGTCATGTCGCACTTGAATAGTGAGAAACGTAGCTAGATGTAAAAATATGTAATAGATGTGTGCATGGAATAAAATGAACTTCCCTCCTATGAAGTGTGATGCAGAAGAATGCAACCCTTGTCCCTTGTAATGGTGTTATATGGATGCTAATGATGCTCTTAAATTCCTTGTGAGATGCAACCTTAGGTGATAGTATAGATGCTTAGAGCTTGGTCCTTTAATTTGGTCACATAAATTTATATTTATATGCTACTCTTGTTTAAATTTCATAATTAATTTATCACTATAAGGCCAAACCCTAAGATATTAGTATGCCCAATGGCTAGAAAAGACCCAAAAAGAAGCGAGCTAAATACAAAGATTTCTAGGGATCCCTAGAGGAGACGAGGCGCATGAGTGCACCTAAGCGTTGGTGTCTTAGCTGGGCACTAGTGTCTAGAGATAGAAAAGGTTAAATATGAAGGGTCATACTTGGTAGTGAGGTTCCATAAGGTCAAAAGGGAGACTAGAAGAAGAGATGGCTGAGTTAAGAAATGGTTTGAAGAGGCTTGAAATCTTGGATATTTTTTGTCTACAGGAAATAATCCAGGTATATGGTTAGTGGTTGAAATAAGGGTGAAGTGGCCTATAGATTCACTTGTCAAGAAAGGAAGAAAACAAAGGATGGATGCTAAGAGAAGAGAAGAAGGTAAAGAATTAAAATCCTATGGAGGCTTGAATAAAAGAGTGTTTCCAAGAGAGAAACATGAAATATAAGAACTGAAAAGAGTTCTCATTATAGAGAGCATAGTAAAAAAATTGTAGACACAAAATCACACACTTTGGGTAATTATCTAGTCTTGATCACATATTACTATTTTCAAGGTTTCTAGGCATGAAAAGTAATAATCAACACATGTCTTTGGTCATCTTTCATTTCTTTCTAATGCTACTTTCGGTTTTACAGCTTTATTGGCACAACCTATCTTTTTATACTTAATTTTTCCCCTTTTAGATTGGAGAGCCTAGTCAAAATGCCAGCGTCAAGCGCCCCTGTCCTCTTTACACTTTACTCTCACTTTTTGGGTCCTTTCTAGCCATTTGAGCATCTTATCTTTTTGGTAGTTAACATTTTTGGGGTTACTTATGAAATTCAAGTGAAAGAATCATATAAATATAAACTTATTGGATCATAATAAAGGACCAATCACTTAAACATATACTATCATCACCTAAGGTTACATCCATTAAAGGCATCTATAGCTCCATTTGCATCCATCTAGCTCCAACACAAGGGAAACAAGGATGGTTCATCTACATCACACTTCACAGGGGCGAGTCTATTGTTTCCATGCACACATTATTTACATTCTACATCTAGTAACTTTCTTGTTACTCACAAAGTGTGACTGACACAAGAGCAACCTAGGGCACAATTCCACACACACATACCTAGAAATACATTGGGTCTAAGATGTAGTGTAGTGCTTAGTGATAATTCCATCAATTTCGTAGCTTAGGATAGTCTGAACCCTTCATATACATCTTTATTTTTTAGGGGTTTCAATGCTTTTTGGGGTTTTTTAGGTGATTCCTTTACCACAGGTTTACGATGACATCAGTGATCTAACTATGACACTGACATGACAAGAAACGAAGGCCTTTCACCATCTGGTGACTATGATAAATTGGCTTGCATACTTCCCACATAGACCAGGGCACCAAGATTATAGACTAGGGGGGCCTAATCCCTTTTTTTGGTGTCCCAATCCAACCAAATCACTCAGATCTATATTTTCTAAAGCTCATGTGTAACGGTTTCCCATTCCTATTTAGTTGGTATTCACTGCCACACATTCTTGTTACATCTTCGAATCAGCTAAGGCTCTTCGAACCCTCTTTGCACATTAGGGTTTTATATTTTTATTGCTTATTTTTCTTGGTTGTACTTTAGTTATTTCATTTCTTATTCATTTATTGCAAACTTTCATTAGATTAGGCTAGAATAGAACATTTTAGTAGAATCATTTTGGTGAACCCCACTCATGATTTGTCTTTCAGATCCTTCTTTGGAATATCATCTTCTTTATTATGACTCCTATAATTCCTCAAATTTCCTTGTTTGATTTACTTAAATGCATCCTAATTGCCAATTTGTTCTTAAAAAGGCCCTAGACACCATGATTCTTCCTCAAGATATGCCTCTGCATCAAGTAACTATTATTTTTGATCATTTAGTTGATGATCCTAGTCTTTGTGATTCTTCATCTAATCAACCCATGTTAGGGTCAATTCAAGATTTGCATTCTTTATTTCAAGACAAATTTAAGGTTATGGAATCCATGATTACATCTGTAAAATTTGAAATCCAACATCTTAAGGATTCTTCTCAAGCTCATGTTTTTTTCTCCTTTTACATCTCATCTTCATTTTTTCTACTATATGTGCTCCTATTAGTGAACCTTAAGTCATACCATTACCAGATCCTCTCACCTTTGATCACAATACTAAGTAACATGACATTCTTACTAATCTCCTTAGTCATCAATTGATAACTTTACCACCAACTCATTACTATCCTCCTTATTGGATAACAAAATATCAAGGTCATCCATATTGGAATTACCATTGAATCAATGGACATAATGAAAATGATTGTTACACTTTACAACAAAGAATTAAACATCTTGAGTGTCAGAGATTTATCTCATTCACTACACAACATTTTTTTGTATGCCCATCTACAAACACTACATCTCAATGGGTTCCTAAATCTATTTCATCTATGTCTAATGAGAATCATACCATCATTACTCAAGTTCTTTCTATAATAAGTCAAACACCTCATAAGTAATCACCTCTCAAAATCAATATAACACCTCCTTTTCTCAAGTCATATGTGGTATCACCAAGTCAAATTATGTAACCACCTCTCAAAATCAGTCCACCTTCTCCTATCAAGTCTTCTATAGCATCATCAATACCACCAAAGCTACCACCATTTAAGGTTCCTCCCCATCCTACTCCACTTTAATTTCTAATTCATTTTTTCAAATCAATTTCTCTTTGTACTGATGGTCAAGACACATTTCTGCCACCATTGCATGGTCATATTGTTACTATTACCACACATGCTTCCACTGCTTCACACAAACTTGGTCTTTAGTAGGTGACTGTTATCCAATTTTGCACACATGGCAAGATTGGACAACAGGGTCCTATCACGTTCAAAATGAAAATAGTAGTCCCTGGAACCCATCTCCAGTTATTATCAAGATACAAAAATTAAAAAATAATTCTTAAATTGCATATGAGAGATCACCTAGCATCAAAAGGCACCCAGTTTATCTCAACTCAGTGAAGATTTTGGGGTCGAGTTAATAGAGAATCCAGTTTCAAATTGATAGTCATCTCAGAAATCATCTCAGTAGAGACTCTCAGTTGTAAGAGCTCGACGATGGTCTTGTTAATGCAAAATATAGCTTGTTGAAAATTGATGAATGAAAGGATCTTGGTAGAGATCGATGCAAAAAGATCTGAAAGCCAGGTCAGGGAGAGTCAAAGTTAAAATGATGTCAGGTTTAATCCATTAAGACAGTGCTCGACCAACCACTTGGGAGAATTATCTTGTTTGACCAAGATGATATGAAATTATGCAGATATGGGAGGTTCAACATCATTGAATCTCGGGTTTGTAATTACATAATGGAAGGACTTCTATAGACCCAGGAAGATAGTATAAGCACCATCGAATACCAATGTAAAATTGAGTCAAACTGACATCTTAAAAAGAGCTGTGAATTATAATGGTGTTCAGACCTTCCTTGGCTGAGTATTCAGTGCACAGGCAGTAGGTATGTTGCAGTATAGTAAGAGTTCTTTTGAGCACTTCCAACAAGCAGGTTGTCCAACTATGTTTTTATCTGTTCAGCATCAAATGCATGTTCAAATTTGGGATTTTCCTTCAAGATTTTTTATGAAAATCAATTAAGTGACAGTGAGAGTGTTACCAAGAGACCTGAGGAAATTTATTACAAAGATTCTCTATCGAGACCTTACTGGTTTTACGATGTAACTCATAGAGGAGAATCTCATAGAGGTGGAACTGTGTCATATCAGAATATTCATGAGGCACGGTTTTCTTTGCAATTATATGAGCATCTTGAATGAGTCACTAAGTTGGCAGGCATAAAGGCTTCTGTTGGAATTATCACACCTTACAAGCTACAGCTGAAATGTTTACACCGAGAGTTTGATGTTATCCTCAAATCTGATGAAGGAAAACTCGGCAGGAGAAAAAAATCATGGGGATCCCTGCGCTGGTGGGAATTGTGGAGATAAGGAACGAACTTGCCAAGTTTACGTGGCGAAGCTAAGGTCAAGGCCCGTGGATTAATGTGTCCAAGCCATTACGTGGGGATTTAGAGCTAGTATGTGGAGGTCGGAAATTTTATGATGGAAGTCCAAGCTATTAATCCCGCGCTGAGGTATGAATAGGGGAACTCAGGGCAAGCACCGCCAAGTGGAAATATTGGTTTGGTAAACCATGATCAAACTTCTGTGAATGGGAGAAATCGGATCAAACTGCCAAGCGTGGAAATATTATGATGGATATCCAACATGATACTTCCGCACAGGCCGTGTAAATAGGATCGGAGCACGTTGTGCGAGTCATAAGGAGAGTTAAAGTGGTAGTTGCAAATTGGGCGGTGAGTAATCCTCCAAGTGATAAGGGAGGATGATGGCGAGATGGTTGAAGATGGGTCGACATTGAAAAAGTATCCAGTTTCAGGCTCACAAGAAAGAAACATATTTTCATGGAATACCATAATTACAGCTTACAGAAGACAGGTTCCTCACGAAGCAACAAATAGATGTTTGACCTGATCAGTTCACCTTTGCCAGCATACTTCTCCCAACTCCTGTTCGGGCTCTGAGCATTCGGTGGTCACGAGGAAAAATCCCATGCATAGGCAGAAGGCATGTTTTAGTACAGTAGAAGCCTTTCTTTTGAACACTTCCAGCAAGCAGGTTGTCCATCTGTGTTGTTATCTGTTCAGTATCGAATGCATCCTCAAATTCGTAGGCTTATCCTTATTTTGAACTCAGATCGAATAGCAGCTGTAGGAAACAAATATTCACTGCCGTGTACGATGGATTGGAGTCATGCTATTCGAGGCTTCATAAAATTTCCCTGAATCAGGAGATGATGGTTTATTACGATGCAGAATGAAATGATTCATATTGCTCAGCATTTCTTCTCCTAAAATGAATTGAATGTGAAGGTCAACTCTGAAATACCTGGTTAGCCGTTTTGCATGCTACATCCTTTTTACTTGTAAATGGTCTCTTTGAGAAACTCTAAGGGCAATAAGCAATATTTATACCCTTCCATTATGTACGTCCAATCAGACAATAAAAATTATTCCTTTACCAGGTTCAAAGAAACTTGTTTTTAACAAATGGACGATTATACTGTAGTTTCTAGCTAATTTTAGCTAGCTTATTTCTATTAGCTTTGATCCATGACTAAGGAAGAATTCATATGGTTGTTACATGTACATTTTTCCAAGGTCCTCTTGGTTGCCCTAGTTGTTCAATATATATTTTTTGAAGGGCTTATTTTATGTGTTGCAAATTGTAACATAAAGGATCTTTTTAGTTTCTGGAAAAATGAGTATATTGTGTAGCTCACAGCTACCTATGCCATACTAAGATCCCAATAGTGGCATAATTGTTGATTGGAGCCGAGATTGCAGAGTGCACTACCAAAATACCGAAGGACTCAATGCAAAATAATCGGATTGCCAAAGCGAGGAAAGAGTTAGTGTGGGGTTCAAAATTGATTGCAACACAGAGTTAGAGGATTCGAAACTCACCGAGTTGAGATTTGTGCAGACTCTATCCACATGGACCCCCCTCCTCTTCAAGTCAAACGGATCAATGAGGGGGTCCCGACATTATGTTAATTAATTTAATATTTTTATTTAAATATTTTAATAATAATATCTATTATTATTATCTCAACAAAAACATCTAGGGACGTCTTAACGATAAATGACGCCCATTGTCAGGTATATCATGACTCCAGCGGACTTGGAGGCGTTGATTGAGCTGTTTTGAAGTCTGACACATGAAAAGAGGTTCATTTAATTTGAAATTTAAAAATAAAAATTAATAACAAATGACTGAACATAGAAAATACATATAGTTATCAATGAAAACACCTATCCTAGTCATTTCAAAATCGTTGTCATATGTACAGTCAGAAATTGACTCCCGATGTTTATCCCGAACCAGCGGTACTGGCTATCCAAATCAAACTTAAAAGAAACAATGTTACCTGAAAAATTAAAATTTACTAACTCTGAGTTAAATACTATAACAATGGATAACAGTAAAATGCGGACATTCTGAATAGTAGTGGATGCCAAGGGTGAGAGGAGTGCCAACAAAGTTGTGTAGAAAGGACACCAAGAAAATAAGGGTCTATTCACCTTTGATGTTCGGTGCCGAGACCCATGAAGACATTGCCAAGTGATTTGCAACAAAGATATTCTCACCACTTGAGTGAAGAGTGTACCTCTAGATGTTTGATGCAGAAGGATACCTGAACGTACTTACACCATACAAATGCCACTAACAATATGTATTTAGTTATATTAATTTTGTTTGAGCAATATTATATAGCGAAGGGGCTAGGGCCCTACCATATAGGATCCCCATTTTCTATACAAGAAAAACAATTCCTTGAACTTGTACCTTCTGTGCAGAAACTATGTGACTAATCAATTCATTCAGGACATCCGCAAGGGTGTGGCACTAATGGTGTTTTCTCTTTTTGCTCGCCACCCCAAGCCAACACCTTCAAATTCTAAGATCCCTTTAGGCTCCAAGGGACCGATTACCCATGCATTTACATAATTGGTCATGCTTAGGACCTCTGCATATGTGTTGAAAAGCGCCAAGAAGTGTGCCATAGCCATACTAGGTCATTCCTTTCCTACAGTATCTCCAAAAAATTCATCGTCAAGCCCTTATTCTTTAAAAAGAGGAATTGCATACATGACACATGAGGTCGCATCCAGAACAACTATTTGCACAAATGAGATACTAACCACCCAAATGAGTACTGGAGCATTTAGAATGCACTATGTAAACTCAAAGGTGTCATACATACTACTTTTCAAATTATGCCTACGATGCTAAGGATTTCACCTGTAAACATCTTCAGAGATATCAATCTTCTAGGCTCTGGGGTATAATACAGTTATGGAAGCAATAGCGGATCTTGATAGATGTATCACTTTCAAATCCCAGTTGATCAAATTATCCAATTCAGCTTGGTGAAATATTAGCCCCATACTGAGTCCTATCTTCACTAAAAAGGAAGATACTACCTAATATGATCCAACATATAGCAAAAAATTGAAGGCATACCCTATGTAGAGAGGTACCAAGTGATTCTTGAGGCCATACCTGAGAAAGTATAAACCTAAAGACAGGTGCACAGGTAGAGGATTACACATTGCACATCTTCACACATCTTATATCCATACATCATACTTCCTACATTTTACAGATTTGTGTTTATTACGACAGAGCAAGTGCAAGAAGAGTAATAGGATTATCATCCATAGCAGTTTCACATTACACACTGACACATCCTACATTACATACTAGTGACTAATACACATCACATGATTCGATGTTCTCATGATCCATCTTTCTATTTAGGAGATGGATGTGGTACATCCTAATTTTTTATGGATTCTTACTTATTTACACGCTATCCAAGAAGTAAAAAGGATGAAAACTCTCTAGTCTCATCCTCCATAGTGGAACAATTGACTGTATACATTAGAAATGGACCACGTTGATTTTATCCCACTTAAACCATATGGCACATCCTTTCCTAATGCGACAATATACTTGGTTGGTTGATATAAACTATTTTTTACATCATCATTTATTATAGCATATTTTTATTAGATATACTGCTTATAAAAAGAATGGTACATCATCACTTCCTCTAGCATCATTTAGTCCATATATGCTTTAGGCTACATCATCACTTTCCCTTTTAGTGATATATGCTTGGAGCATAAATCATGGACACCATCCTCACACTGTCATCGGTCTATGTCGCACATCATCACTACTATACTCATCACATCACACTTTGGGTACAACAGACCCGCTTGACCATTTCCCCGATAACACACTACTCTCATTTTTGGTTCAATTCTTGATTGTTGAGGGGGGAGCGACAAATGGATACTCTATACACTGCATATAATTCCATTCATTCGGGGGGCACGGTTCCTATCATTCACTCTGCATTGATAAAAACATTCCATCCATCCACAGATGCATATTACATATCTTGGTTGTCATTTACTCTTGCTTGACATTTACTTGTTACATGTTCATCTTATTACACATGCTAGATAGATATCTTGTATGTCATTATCTTTATCATACACACATGTGTACAGTTCACTTTCTTTCTAGTTGTGATCAGTAGATTACACAATCCATTACATGCAACATGGATGTTTGGCACATAATACCTAGATTACCAGGCCCATAACGGATCTTGTGGGCATCCACTTTCGTACACTACATGTGTTATTGTTTCATTTTGTTTCATAACACACTTACATTTATCGATTGGATACACACTTTGACATACTTTTTATCTTTCTAACATGCTAATGGGTGCTTCATGTGCAACATTTGTTTATACATGAATATTTAGTTACCATGGTTATCTGTTACACTATTTGTTCTTGGCATCTTTTCATTGTTTTGTTCGCCGGTGACACTTTTTCCCTTTGTCTTGTGTGCACACTTGTATATTTTTGGGCCATTCGTCAGCCTTGATTGTCTTGTACGGACATCGTGAGTGGGTCCCATGTTTGTAACCCACTTTTCGCGGTCTAACATTTGTCTTCTTGTTGTCTTACATTATGTTTGCTTACACATTATATAGTGTCATACTTACACTTTGTATTCTACATGCATGTTTGTCTTTGTTAGTACTAACACTTGTCTCCTCAGCCACTTTGTTTGCATTGTGCCTTGGTTTCTACCAAGCACATTCCCTTCCCCCTACAGGGCACAATTTCAGTTACAGTGGTTGGTCCTCTTTTGGGGTCTAGCATACTCCTACAATGATGTCACATGCA
Organism: Taxus chinensis; assembly: GCA_019776745.2. Taxonomy (NCBI): domain Eukaryota; kingdom Viridiplantae; phylum Streptophyta; class Pinopsida; order Cupressales; family Taxaceae; genus Taxus; species Taxus chinensis. The sequence continues at coordinate 30,812 of JAHRHJ020003597.1, read as the reverse complement.
CCCCCAAAGAGGGGGGCATCATTTGGGTTGAACCAGTCACCCCATACAAAGTTGATACATACATTAATACCGATATAGTTTTTCATTGAGTTTTAGTCGGAAGACTTGTGGCCTTCACTAAATAACACAGATTGGCACTTCACATTTTAGAAACAAGGTTCAACATAGTCTACAGAACTCCTTCACAATGATAACTTTACATGCAATTATCCTTAATCTTCATGTGTGGGTACACACCATCTATAACGGTGTTTTATTCAATAGGATTAGTTATAGGTTAGAGGATAACATTTTCGAGGAAGGTTTCTTCACACACAATAGGAAATTCTTACATGTGGCGTTCAGATCACCCAAAAAATCAGAGCAGTACATAGATCATCTACAGACTTACGGAAAGGAAGTTATAGGTTAGAGGATAAACCAAACTTTCCTCCCTACACTTCTTCACCCATTTAGAGTGGCATGAGATCACCCAAAAAACTCATCACATCATCGACATGTTCCTTTTCTACACCCTTTTTTATTCTCATCACAAGATCAAGTGCACATGTTCCTTTTTTATTTTCACTTTCATGTACATTTTTTACATATACATTTTTTTACATACATTTTTATACATATACATGCATATTTGACTACTTGATTAGTCTTCTCTTTTGCATGTTTATCTCTTATGGAAAGCAATAATTAACATCATACACAATAGGATACATCACACATTGATACTAACATGCAGGTACATCACACACATTGGCATTCACACATTTGTTTCCACCCTAGGTTCACACTCATCACCTTTTTACACTTTTTGCATCTTTAGTCATTTGCGCTTCATATTTTTATCATATCCACACTTTGTCTAGTCCCTTGACACACTTTCTACATCAATCTTTATCATTTGTTATTAGGTACACATCTCTATCTACTTTATATTATTGCGAGAATTCTACACTCACCAACATAAAGTGGCGGGAAAATGTAGACACAAAATGACGCACTTTAAGTCATTATCTAGTCTTGATCACATATTACTATGTACATGGTTCCTAAGTAAGAAAAGTATTAATTAACCCATGTCTTTGGCCATCTTCTGTTGCTTTCTATTGTTACCCTTTCAGTCTTGCACCTTTACTTGACTCAGTCTATTCTTTTCATACTTCAATTTCACCTTTTTCTAGGACACTGGAGCACCCAGTCTAGGATGCCAACATCAGGTGCCCTCATCCCCTCTGGGCACCCCCTGTCCTTTTTACACTTTACTCTCACTTTTTGGGCCCTTTCTAGTTGTTTGAGCATATTATCTTTTTGGTAGTTGGCCTTTTCGGGGTTAATTATGAAATTCAAGCAAAGGGAATCATATAAATATAAAGTTATGTGATCATAATAAGGGACCAAACACTAATCATCTACTATCTCCACCTCAGGTTGCATCCATCAAGGCATCTAAGAGCTCTATTGCATCCATCTAGCTCCATCACAAGGGACACAAGGTCTAGTTCATCTGCATCACACTTCATAGGAGGGGAGTTTCATTCTATTTCATGCACACATTATACTACATTCTACATCTAGTTATTTGCTTCTACTATCACAAGTGTGACTACACAAGAGCAACCTAGGGCACAATTTACACACACACACACACACACACACACACACACACACACCTAGAACTACATTGGGTCTGAGATGTAGTGCAACACTCAGTGATAAGTCCATCAATTTGACAGCTGAGGACAGTCTGACCCCTTCATATGCATCTTTCTTTTTTAGGGATTTAATGTCTATTGTCTGAGGGTTTCGCATGTTCATTTCTTTATTGTAGGTTTCCAGCAACATCGGCAATCTTGGTGGGACCATACAGACGACATTAATGTGACATTAAATCGTTAACACCTGGTGACACCTTATAGTGACACCTCAATAGGGGGTTTCTTGTAGACCCAGGAACCCATTTTCGTAAGTCTAGGGTGTCTTACGGGAACCCCTATCCATCTTCCAAGTGCCCCAGTACTAGTTGCTATCTCTCCATATCTACATTTTCTATAGTGCTCCATTGCAATGCGTCAGTGCTTCACATTCTTTCTAAGTCAGTCTCCATATCTGCGACATCTTCCTAGATGACATCTGTTGAATCATTTAAGGCTTCTTTCAACCTCTCTTTTCACATTAGGGTTTCTTCACTTTACTGCTTAGTTTTCTTGGGTATTTATTGTTGTAGCTAATTTTCATTCATTCACTATTGTTATAGCATATAAATCCACATTAAACTCAATCATTAGCTACTTTCTCGTCATCAAGTAAAGTCTGAGTACAGAAGAGCCAAGGTAGGAAAAGAAACACGTTGTGACACACACATGAGGAACTACATAGAATCTGAAATGTACAAGACAAGAGGCACTGCATCGGAGACGTTTTGGTCACTCATGTCGAGTGATCTAATGGGGTTAGTTTGAAGTCCCCATGTGTACAAGTATTTTTATTTTTCTGAAGAAAATCAAGTACTTTGGGGTATTGCAGGTGGTCTTTTGTTTTATAGGTTACAAGAAGAACATCGGTAGATATTCCAATGAACCTGATGAAAGAAGAAATCGGGTTATGGAAGTCTATAAAGATGATATTGAAGTCCTTCAGCATATCAATGAGGAGGAGGAAAAGGAGATAGAGTTTCATGAGGTTCTTCGTAAGCATTCTAGTAAAAGCACCTAAGAACCAGTCTCTAGCAAAAATAAGAAGACCCCTAACCCAGTACAGAGTGAAATGAGTCTTAGACATTTTTGTACATTTTTGTAGTTTTAATTGGGTTTGGTTTCGACAGTCATGGGCTTGCTCAAGCATATCAACAATTTTCCAACTCTATACATCTTTAGGATTATTGTGATGCCAAGATAAGTGACTTTGATCCCTTCTATTGAAATCTAGGGTTGAATCATTTTTATCTAGTACTTAAATGGCTTAGGTCAAATCAATTGTACTTGTGATTAATTATTCATTAATTTTTACACTGCAATTAGAAAGGATATTTTTATTACAATTAGATGCAATGAGTGAGACAAGACTAGCAATTGACAGTTATTTTTGGCCTTTTGTTTGTGATTTTATGTACTCCTTCTGGCACACAGTGAAAGAGGTCACAAACTGGAGGTATGAATACTTTACTTCTTTATCTTTATGGACCAGCTTATGACACCAACACCTAGACAAGAATGCCAGCAATGACAGGTACCCCCATTCAGCTCTAGATGATGGAAAACAAAGTCTTTAAGGTCAAAAGCACTCCTTTTGAAGCACAGGTTAGCAACATCATTATGGGTCAGAACTTTTAGAAGTTAATTGTGAAATTCAACTAATGGAATCATATGAACATATAAAGCGATGTGACCAAAATAAAGGCCTCACAACTCTGTGTGTCCATTAAACAATCACCTAAAAATTTCACGAAGAAGGCATTTCAAGAAGCATCCATCTAGCTTTCAGCCAATGGACAAGGGATTGCATTGACTACATACACGAATATAAAAGAAGAAAAAGGTAAGTTCAATTTTCTATCCACACATCTATTGACATTAGAATAAATGGAATGAGTTCGTTGAAAGAGACGATTAGAGTGAATCTTGAGAACTAAGATGCCACCTATCCAGAAATGATTCTTACAAGACATCACACACTCACTCACACACACACTACACACACATTGACAAGGGAATGAACATGGAATTTGAAATGAGGAAGTGCACAGCTGAGTCCAGTGTAATATCACAGGATTTCAGGTGACCTCTGAAGGAAAGTCTAGACTTCCTAATTTGCATCTTTTTCTTTTTAGGATTTGATGTGTTATCTCTCTCTTTATAGGTTATAGGAAAATTATGCGATTAATCAGTGGAACAAAGGTGACCAACAGTGAATATTAACAAGCACCATGCAACACAAGAAAAAATAGTTTATGAGGTCTTTCGCAGTCATGGGTGCCAAGAAGAAGTCTTTAGCACATAAGCACCCCTGACCCAGTTCAGGCGCCCTAGTTGTTGGGCCCCATAATATTGGCCAAGTACAAGAAGGCACATGAGCACGTGGGACCTAGTTGAAGAAGGGTGCACGGGGTTGAAGGCACACAGGGAAGGGTTCTAGCAGAGTTTTGTAGAACACACAACACACACGCGTAAGGTAAGACAGGTTTTGGACTTAGCCATATTCGATCTTTCTGAAGGAACTTGAGGAAAAAGGTGACCAGATTAGGCATTGCCAAGTGGATAAGTGGTACCAGCCTGAAGACTTGGTGGTCAAGAAAATAATATTCCATGCATGGAATATTCTTAGAAGACACCAATTGTAGAAAATGGAGAGCTTAGAGAAGAATAAGCATGCATAATTAGAGGACCACATTGACACTTAAAATCTGATCTACTCCTGGGAAAAGGCATGACAGTGGGGTGTTGGTGCTATAGGAAGAGATGCTCATGTAGAAGGTAGACAAAGAGACATATAGAGAGACATAGAGAGACACACCGAGGGATACATAGATGGAAGACACATATTATGAGGAAATCGAAGCTTTACAAAAAATATTATGAGGCCTTATGAGTTGGGGTTCTCATTAGAGGACTATAGGAATGTTATCATGTCTAAGGGATGGGTCTGTAAAACTTTTGTAATAAGAAAAGCATAGCTAGGACCTCTGATAATGGGTTAGATCCATGTCTTGATACATTTGGTCTAGTACAACCCTTTTGAATGTAATGTGGTTGTTGAGACTATGATCAATATAAATATATGGCTCGAAATGAATATTTGGTTCAAGGGTGTAAACCCTAGTGTTATTTCCTTATATTTTATGGCAGAACCGTTCTTTATATTTCATGCCATGATGTTTCTCTTGTTATTAAATTCTTGGGTATAAGGATATGATAGCTCATGTTGTGCTTTTACATAAATATTCACTTCTCTACAACTAATCCTCTAATAATGGCAATATTTTCTCACAATGCTCACATAAGGAGGGTCTCGGCACCTGCGCGTGCCTCGTGTGAGCACCCAACACCCATTGGGTGATAGGTCGGTGCGCATGGGGTTATAATTTAGTATATGGGTAGAAATGACTACAGAAGGACAAGAAAAAAGAGGAAAATATGATGGAAAATAGCCAAGCACATCAGGGATAAGAGAGAGTGATCAGAAAAATAATGAAGAATTCAAATGGTGGAAGAAAGAAGATAAAATCGAGACAATTTTGTCTCATTATTTTACATATAATGTTGTTTCTAGTTGTGTTTTTGCATGTAATGAATCAAAATGTGGACATGAAAGGTTGAAAAGGACAAGAAAATGGTGAAAAAGCATAGTTGAGATATGAAGAAAAGGGAAATGGAAATGATGAAGTGACTAGAATAAAAATGAAGACAAAGTGAGAAACTTCAAGACAAGAAGAACCATATAAGATAATAAAGAAGCTAAGAAATTTGAATGTGAACTCAAGAAAATCAACAAAGAATACAATTCTAAGAAATAAATAGATTGGAAGAAAAGAAAGAAGATGGACAATTGAATAAGGCTTCAAATAATCTCACCAGGGGAGAAAGAAGCAGGGGCATCACCATGCATACAACCAAATTTTGAATTTCATATAATTTTGGGTTTATTATGGTCTTAAGGGACATATTTAGGTGTTTTGAGAGCTTCTCTACCTTTTATAGGTTACTTCATGAGCAAAAGAGGTTAATTTACGTTTCCCCTCCTCCAAAAACCACCTTCTTTGAAATTTTGAATTCCAAGTTTTAAATTATGAGGTATAAAGTAAATATGAAATCATAAAAGGATGTAATATGGTTCTAAATGGATTCATATGTTGTATTAGATATATTTTCACCCACTTAAGCTAGGTGACCTAGGTATGGTTAGTTCTACTATGGTTAAGTTTTAAAACCTACTTGTAACTACCTTCATTCTAATTAAGAGAGGAAGGTATTCCACTAAAGAGGGATGAAAGAGTAAGAGAATGTGGTGAGATGGTATAAATAGGTGTGGAAGATCCTTGAAGGCTCTAAGATGTCTATATAAGATAATGAAATTATATGTAAATAGATCCTTAATGAATAAAGCACCAATTACTCGTGAGTGTGAAGGATGAGTAAAGGATGAATGATTGAATTTGTTTGGGTATGTAAGTATGAATAAGGTTAACACATTGATATTATTTTAGGGTAGGTGTAAGTATTGATTTCTCTTGATGAATTGCTAATGACTATGGTAAAATTTCTTTGCAAACAGGTTAATTATGTGTTTTGTATGTTTTTGGTTTGATTGAATAGGTTGTAGAGAAGTTTAAATACTTGTTCACCTAGTGAAATATAGTAAAGAAATATAAATGTGATGATACATGTGCTTGAAGGTGTAAAAGAGAGGAGAATGAGAACTTAAAGGGATGTTAGAAGGTAGAATTTTTCTTATAGGGAAACTGAGAACAATACCCTGCCTCAAGTTAATATACATTGTTTCTTTTCTAAATAATGATAAGTTCTAAATATTTGTTGTTAGTTATTGAGTAAGAAGGGTTGGAATTAAATGTATACCTATGTTTTGAATGATCATTGGCCATCTATGACACTAAATATTGATAGTAAAGTAAAGGAAAAATTATATATGATTGTATATGCACAATAATTCTTTGTGATACCAATAGATTCATAACCCACAAGTATTTGTAAGAATTTAAAAGTTGAGAAGGGTAGACACTAAATCATGCACTTTGGGTATATTTATAGGTCATATTCACATACTATTATTCATATGATTCCTCGGTGATAAAACTAGCAATTAACAACTATCTTTGGCCTTTTTTCTATGTTTCATGTTTTCTTTCTAACCTCTTACACCCTAAAGGTCGATACTTTACTACTTTATCTTTTCTAATTATGGATGTTAGCACCTAGTTGGGATGCCAATGCCCAGGAACCCTCGTCCCCTCTTGGTGCCCCCCAACCTCTGTTTTATTTTACTCACTCCTTTTAGACATATTTAAATCTTTTGGGCATCCCCCCATTTGTCTTATGGGTATTGTCCTTCTTAATTTCTAATCTGTGAAATTCTATCAAGGGAATCATATAAATATAAAGTTATGTGACCATAATAAAGGACCAAGCTCTAAGCATCTATTACTATCACCTAAGATCGCATCCAAAGGCATTTTCAGAGCATGAAATCATCCATCTAGCTATCATACATGGGACAAGGGACTATTTTTTGCATACACTTCATAGGAGGGGAAGTTCATTTTGAAATCCACACATCTATTTACATTGCTACATCTACTTTATTACTTGTTATTTGGTGCATCTTGCACAAGAGCTTCCTAGCACACATGATTACCACACAATTTATATTACAAGGGGTTTGGGGACACACACACACACATGTGTTTACACACACACATCACACACACACATGGATTCACACACACATGTAGAACTAAATGGAGTCAGAGATTTAGTGCAGTACTTGATGTAATTTCACTCTTCGAACTCCATGTAGGTAGAACCATTCACAAGATTTATAATATGAAGAATCAAATTTTGATAAATCACAATTACCATTACAATCAAGCCATAGAAAAATGAGATCCCATTCCATGGCATGCCTAATATCTCTCAAAGATTATAATATTCTTCTCGGATGCCATTGGATCCATGCCAGTGCATGTGATTCCTTCCACCCTTCATAGGGAAGAATAAATTCCTTTATCAAGGAGTTTTCTATGAAACCTATAGATCCATAATTTTAACATAGTGTAATTCTATTGAGCATTCCACATAAAGTGCAACCTATCATGAGTTCACATCTAATAATAATTTCTCTGACCCTATGACTTAAATATAAATAATTACTTCAGAGCTTATCATTTCATCTAACACTGGATTAGTGAATAATTGCAAAAGGTTGGAGACAAAAGATGGGTCTTTCCATTCCCACACAATCCTAGGTAATCGACCTGTAGATATCAAAAAATAAGGAAGGAAGGTTCCTTTCATGTATCTCCCTCCAGGGGTTTCCGTATTTCACATGCTTCACACAAACAAATTTCTCAAATTACTACATGCTACGAAACTTTCTATAGGTTTAGTAAAGATCTGGGTAACCTGGTCAGCTTAAACAAACTTTGGACCCCACTACCATAGCATGTTTGAATGAATGAGTGTGTAAATATGTTTCATATGGACACTTATCTGGATTGTGGCAAATCTTAAATTCCCCCGCTACTCTAGTTATCAAGTGTCTGAGAATTTAGTACAATGTATTCTTAATACCAAACATTGCATCATAGTCTTTCAAATCCATCTTACATCCAATGATACATTAGTACCATCATGCCACCTGATGAAGCACTCTTATCCTACGGTATAAAATTGCAATAGCAGTTGAGGGCCTTACATTCCCATGAACATACAGACTATGCCAAGATTTCACAATTGAAACATTCACGGTAGATTTCTAGCAAGTGTCAACATCATGCCCACATTTGATTTGGTATATCCAATCATCATTCATAGAAATTTCTATGGTGTGTATTCATACGTCATTTTCTAACACATTTCATTCACGGCACAATTCCCTAGTGACAAAATATAGTTCCATAGTTCACACTTTCCAAAGGGTCTCAATCTGATTAACCTCATGTGCACACTCACTCACTCTCTAAATTTACATGTGATGTGAGGTCATATTTATCTAGAGAACACAATCCTAAACCATTTCCTAATGATCACTTAGGTTTATATGAGTTGATATTTTGACCTGACTGAGGGGGAATTTATAAATGAACCTCAATCTCATCCATATAATCCTTCACATTCAATCAGGGGAATACGTTTGTTCCTATCACACGACACTTTTCATTCCATTCCAGTCACACTCACTATTCATACTTGGATATCTTAGTCCCCATTGTACTCTGTCAAAATGCTTCAACTTATGCTTGACATATATCACACTTTGTTATACTTCCTAGATGGATAATTCAACTACATGTCATTAAATTTTATTACCATACACATGCATGTTCACTTACCTTCTAGTTATGAATGTAGACTCTACACAGTAGAGAACATGCAACATGAATGCTTGGCAATGTACCTGAGACCATACCATTCCCACATGACAGATCCTTTCATCTACTTTCATGCACATCACAGGTAAACCTGTTTCATTTTATATACTTCCATTTTCACTAGCACACCACTGTATCGAATCATAACATGCTTTGACATAATTGGTTTATACAGTCTAACATAGCTAATGTAAGGTGCTTCATGTGAACATCATTTGTCTTAGAAAGAACTCTTTGTTAGATGGTTATTTGAAGTACAATCCCCTACCACTGTTTGAAAAACCTTGTTTGCCATTATTTGTACCTAATAATCGTTGTGCATACTTGGCTTTTTCTTGTATGCACATCTGTATGATTTTGGCCTTATTCAACCTTGATTGTCTTGTGACATCGTGAGGTGAATCCCATTTTTGTAAGCCTGAATGGTGCTAAGTTTGGATATTCTTCAAAAGTGAATAATTGATCATTAATCATTGATCCCACTCTGGTTAAGTAATAGCCTCAGAAAATTGAATTAGTTTAAGCATCTAAAATATCATGTTAAGAGCCACTTTGTTTTGAGTGAGTGCTGACTTGGTTTTTACCATGAAGCATTCCCTCCCCAATCATAGCTTCAAGCTTTGAATCAAAGTGGATTTGGCCCATTCCTTATAGTTGCAAGAATCCTACTTTAGCAATGTTTCATGCAGCAAATGAGGTGAAATCATCATCAATGTAACATCACCCCATAAATAGCATAATCATGTGGAATAGAAGGAGAAGTTTCTAGGTAAACATAGTCTATGGAATCTCATAAATGGCTCCATAATCTGGACTTGGGTCTTCATCAAACATGAAATCTAGTCACCTAAAACATCATTAGTGACAGGTTCACTGAAGGAAATAAGCCTTAATAGTGTCATAGGAACCTATGACTAAGGATTGTAGTTTTATTATCCATAGATTTGTGTTCATATCAACACAGTTATTATGCAGTTATTCACATTACAGGCACAATCCTCCAATAAAAAACAAGCATGTTTTCAAGTCCAGACCAAAATTTTATTGGAGTTTCATTCCACAAATCATTATGTATGAAATGGATTTGAATTTGAATACACCATGCTACAGTTGTATACAATGTCGAGAATCCATATCCTTGGAATGGAGATCATAACACTATTGTACCATTTCTAAAGTATGATTCTTCTTTTATCTCTGAGATCACCCAACCAAACTCTTATTTGGAGTACAGGTTGCATGAAATTGCCAACAAAAAATTTCTCATCCCATCTTCAATAGAATTTTGTATAGGATTCTAACATATCCTTTCCTCATTATGAGGTCAGTGTGCACATCTTGAGTGGAAGAGATTTACTTTTTCACATGTTCCTTACAACTTTGTCTACATATTTTAATTGAATTTTTCACTTATGTACTATTTAAATACTCAGAAGTGCATCCTTATGAGAAGCATCAATACAAGTGCATCATTTAAACATCATTTGACATCAGACATAAGTATAAGTGTGACAGGTGAGAAAATTGCTTTGTACCAACTTGAGGGACTTCCTCATGCTCTAGTTTCCTTGCCATTTGGCTAAAGAGGCCCTTGGATGTTGTTTAAGCATACAAACATACTCCATCAGTGCAAGAAATATTTGTAAGACCACTTAGTGCACTGACGTTTTTTTAGGCACCTAATTTTCTAGATCAAAAACTTTGAAGTATTCAAATGGGAAATAGGTCCCATGTAAGGTTAAGAAGGACTTAATCATAAGAAAGAACATGAGAAATCAATGAAGAGGCTATTCGTAGATTAGTCAAATCTTTCAAGGAATGATATGAATGCACGTATGTTGTGATTATGACAACTAGAACATGTACCCAAGTTGCATGATAATTTATTATCTACAACCTCTTTAGTTCCGCTTTTCAACTCACAAATTGTGTAACCCAACTTCTAAATTTGATCCTCACATACACAAAGATTATAATATATTTCTTATGAACATTTTTCTTTTTTTGTGACTTCGGCAAACATCACTAATATCTCCTTGGAAAATCATCACTGGAGAAAGTTTCCATAACTAAACACTTGGGGGAATGTTGTAAAGGTCTGAAATGAACTTGATTCTAAATCTCTAGATTTACATAAATAAATTCAACAAACAATAAATCAAATTAACTCATGAAATGGAAAGTACAGAAACACAGAAAAATGAAAGTAGAATGGAGCAATTTCTATTGAATATGAGAGGGAATTTTATACAATTGCTTGCTCCTAAAATCATGGAGTCAAGTCTTATCATTTTATCCCCAAATCTCTCCTTTATTCCCTAGTCTTACTCCCAATCCCAAGATATTCTCATACATTCCTATCTTTATGAGCTGTGCATGACAACTAATTGTGCACACTCACATATTATTTAAATATTAAATAATACTAATATTTTAAACCATATGTTCACACTATGAACACTAATTTTAAATATTAAATAATTGCATAATAATATTTAAACCTAACACTATGAACACTAATTTTCTAACATTAACCCCCTTAGTGTGAACATGGGTGAGTTTTTCTAGTACCTACTCATGTTCTACAATACAATGGTTTTCAAAGAGTACCATCAACTCCAACATGTTTTCTAGTGGAACCATTAACCACTTGTATTTGATTTTAGCTAAAAGATTCACAAACTCTCAAATTGGTTTTCTAGTGGACCACCAAACCACTTTCATAGTGAACATACACATTTCCCCATCCATGATTTATATTCAAGAGAACAAAATATAAAGAAAATATGTTCTTATACTAGATGAATAGGAATTATTCATTTGTTCTTTATTTACTATCCACACGTGATGAAATTAAACACACCAAACAAAATTGAAATCATGGCCACAAAAAGTAATATTGTGGCTTCATGCTTCTGGCTGTCTGATTATGAGTTCACTAAAATAACCTCCTTCCTTTTTTGCCTCCTAGCCTCCATGGTGATGCTACTTAGTTAGCAAATGTAGCTTTTAGGCTCATTACATAATTTTCCTGGGTGTTGGATTCAACCGATAATGCAACCCCTGACTATGGAAGTCGCCTGTAAGTGAAAATGTGTATAATTAAAAAATTACATAAATGTATTATGCACCACTTTTTTTTTAGATCCCTATTTTTATTTCAACTTTTATCTTAAAATAGAAATTATTTTTTTGTAAAATTTTAATAGAAGTTTTCTAGATATTAACTAAACAAACCTAATAAATTTTGTAATATTTCGAATCTAGGTTTTTTAGATACAGTTTAATCTATCAAACATTTGCTTTAAAAGATCAAAATTTTCACTCAACTTACACAGAATGTTACGCATTGATACAAGATGAATCTGAAGTTGATGTAAACTGCAATATCGTGCATCTTGTTCTTATATTTCTAGAAAAATAAAATGAGACATCAATTGGATGTCATATGAGTAAACTGCATTCTTTTTATTATGATGTGTCTGCTAGAAATTTTCTTACGGGATTCCTTCAACCATCTTATTCTTCTTCTTCTTCTTATTCTTCTAATCTACACTTGTAGAAGGAAACCTTCTCTGATACCAGATGATGTTAAATTTCTAGATTTACATAAATAAATTCAACAAAAATAAATCAAATTAACTCATGAAATGGAAAGTTTACAGAAAATAATGAAAATGAAGTAGAATGGAGCAATTTATATTGAATATGAGAGGGCATTTTATACAATTGCTTGCTCCTAAAATCATGGATTCAGAGTCTTATCATTTTATCCCCGTAATCTCTCCTTTATTCCCTAGTCTTATTTCCAATCCCAATATATTCTCATACATTCCTATCTCTATGAGTTGTGCATGAAAACTAATTGTGCACACCCACATATCATTTAAATATTAAATAATACTAGTATTTAAACCATATGTTCACACTATGAACACTAATTTCCTAACACCCTTCCCGTGACTATCAGTGGAAATTTCTCTAGAATCTACTAATACACTTCATGCTCTGCTATTAATTACTAATCCAATTTCACACACACTGATACCATTTGCTAGATACATTGTATTTTCATGACCCATATGATGCACTAATGGTTCTGTGGTTCATACTCGAATGAAAACGGTCTAATTCTGAAATGAACCTCACATCCACTACACATTTCATGCTCAACATTTCACGATACATCTTTCTGTAATTTATTCTCACACAACACATTACCTGATGAACCACTCTTGTTCTATGGTTCATTCTTGATTGTTGAGGGTTCCTATAAATGAACCTCATCTCTTACACATACATAGGTGGGAATGTTGCTCCTATCATCTTCACATATTGCATAGCATCCCATCACACTCACAAAATTTACATATATTGGTTCCATTTACTCGTGCTATAATTGTTTACTTACATGTTGCATTTTTCTAACTAAGGATTATTTGGATACTCAGAATGTCATTATCTTTATCATATACACATATGTGTTCACTTGGTCTCTAAGTTGTGAATACAGATCTCTAATAGGTTCTCACATACTGTAATGATGTTTGGCATTGTAACTTTTACTAGACCCACTAAGGCTCGTGGGGGCATCATACCTTGACTACTGTAACACGTTACAAGTGAATATTGTTTCATCATTTACTACTTCTAATTATTAGTGGTCACATTACTTTCCATTGATACATACATTCCTGAAATTATTATTTATGTTAATAACATATCAATGGATGCTTCATGAATGTAGCATTTTCAAATTTGAAGGACTATATACAACAGGGCTATCTAACACATTTTGATTTATATTTTTTTCCATTATATGCTATTACAGGATTTTGGGATATGTCCTATTTCTTGTGTGATCATTGTATGCTTTTGGCCACTTCAGCCCTGATTGTCTTCTGACATTGTAAGCAATGTCCCATGTTTGAAACCCACTTTTTGTAGTCTATCTTATCTACACACTTACTTCTTACATTTTTTCCTATTGCATGTTTCGTACTTTTACTACTAACACATTTTACTAGCCTACTTTTTTTTCATGTGCCTTGGTTGCTACTAAGCACATCCCTTAACCCCTACATGTATCTTCACTTTAGATATGCATATCAGAACAAGGCCCTCTCCTTTGGGCTGCATTCTCCTACAGATGTTACATGCACTCCAAACGAGGGGGGAATATATTGGGTGAACAAATCACCCCTAAAGAAGCTCAGAGCTACATTACAACACATAATAGTACAAAATCAGCATAGACACAAATTCAAAGAATGCCCCAAAATATGACTTGGGTCTAACACATAGTATAGACACTAGTGCCCAAAAGTAGATGCTAGTGCCTAGGCACCCCTATCCTCCCCTGGGCACTAATGTCCTATGAGAAGATATAATCATTTTCTTAGTACATCACAGTCGACAGCATTTTACATAGTAGTTTTACAGTTATAGGCACATACCTTCAGTACAGAATACATTCTACCTCCTTCAATTTGGAACCAATTGTAACTAAATTGGAACAAATTAGGAAAAATGAAAAAAATTGGCACACACCATCTATAGTGGTGCTTATTGAGAAAATTCATGGAAGGAGAGTAATATTAGACCTCTCTCCTCAACACTTGCTCTTTGGCATGAGATCACCCAAAAAACTCGTACTTGGTGTGATATCACCCAAAAAACTTGCACTTGGTGTAAGATCACCCAAAAAACTTGCACTTGGAATGAGATCACCCAAAAAACTCTCTCTTCGCATCATTTCAAGAAACCTTTCTATTCTTTACACTCTTTTACATCAAGTGCACACTTTCCTTTACAACTACATTTACACACTTTTACATACTTTACTAAGATATTTCATATACAAGACTTTGACTACTCTTTTTCTCTTCTTTTGTTGGTCCATCCTTAACATGCAACATGAAGCAACCTACAACAACAAATGCTAGCACAAAAATAGGTATAATCGACACGGACGCTTCACTCCTAGGGTCACTTTCCTTTCTTAGTATCCACGTTTCACTTTGTAATCACTTCATGCTTCATTTGTCCACTTGGCATTCCATCAAATACACTTTCTATAGGATCATAAGGTACACATCTTCTATCTACTTTATGTTATTGAGTATTCATTCAAACAATATAAATCATGCACTTGGGTACATTTCTAGGTCCTAAAATCATGCTAGCATTTACATGATTCCTAAGCAAGAAAACTAGTGGTTGACAACTATCTTTGGCCTCTTTTCTTTATATCTTGCTTTCTCTTTGGTCTTCCATACCCTACAACTCAGTTCAGAACTTTACTTATTTATATTTCATGGATTCAGACACTAGCTCCTAACCAAGGTGGGACAATGCCATCAGGCACTCCTGTCCCTCTTGGGAACCCTTAACCCTTTTACTTATCTTACTCGCTCTTTTTGGGTCTCTTTTATCTTTTGGTAATATTTTTCACTTATGGGTTGCCTTTTTTCAGTTGTCAATTACAAAATTCAAACAAGGGAATCATATAAATACATAGTTATGTGTTTCAAAATCAAGGGACCAAGCACTAAACATTACTATCTATCACCTAAGCTTGCATTTGAAAGGCACAAAATCAATTCAAAGGCATCCATCTAGCATCCATTCAAGGGAAAATGGATGCATAATTCTACATACACATTCATAGCAAGGGGAATTCTATTCTATTTCATCCACACATACTATTACATCTGTTACATTCTAGATCTAGCCCAACGTTCTATCAAGTGCAACTTACACAAGGGAATCCTAGGGCACCATCTTACACACACATAAATAATTACATGGATTTTGAGATGTAGTGCAATGATTAGTCATAAGTTCACTCTTCGGTGACCTTCGGGTTAAATTCTGACTCCCCATTATGCATTTTCCTTTTTAGGTTTGATGTGGTTTCCAGGTATGTGCAAGTGAACTTATATTTTGTGGGTTACATTTACCTTCAGTGATCAACAAGTGAGTATCAGAGTGATCAAAAATGGAAATTTTGTGAACATCATTGTTATCACTTGAACAGAAACCAGATCTTGATTATTTACCTAGTCACAAGCACCTAGATCCTGTCACTAATGCTTAGGCACCCTTATCTGTACTACGGGCGCCCCTGTTCAACATTATAGTTTCTGAGTTCCTAAACCTTACAGTGAGTAGTTATGAACACTCTTTTCATCCTATTTATCACTTTACCTTTCCCAAATTACTTCCATGTTTACTCAGAAACCAGCTAAGTCTTCTTATCTCTCTTTCTTGCTTAGGATTTCATACTTTACATGCTATTTTTATTATGTCATACTATATATTAATCATTACACATCATTTCCTTATATTTGATCAAAGTCTATGTATGCAGGAAATCCAAATCAACATAAAGATGAAGTCAATAATATCTTCTAATATTAAGTCTACTAGATACAAAGAAAATATATAAAAGGGGAGTTTCCTATAAAATAGGAAACATCCTAAAACAAATCTCCAATAACTCACTATATACATGAAGTTATTTTAACAAATTCACTTGCAAACCATATTAGGTTTATCATAATTATGATTTGTTTCTCAACAACTCATAATATAATAATAAACAATTTCACACACATAAATATTAGTTACAAATAATTTTTACACTATCAATATTCCTAACATTCACCCCCTTAATGTGAAAATTATTAATATCACATTGTGAAAATTATTAACTATTGAATCACCCCCTTAATGTGAACATGGGGAAAAAGTACACCATTGAAAACTGAACCAGAATCATGCCTCCACATACTTTTAGGCTGCATACTGTTGGCTTGGATCTTACTGCACATGATCAATCCACTTCACCATAGTGAATCCCATACCAGATGATCACACTTCCACCAATTCACCTACATACACGAACTCGATAGTTCCCATTTTCAGTTCCAGTGAATGCTAGATTTCACCGTCCAATCAATGTTAGAAGTAAGACAATCGAAGAATCTCTGCAGTCAGAGGATCACTGCAGTTCAACTACCCTCCTATACAATTGTTCTCAGCATTCACAAAATGCACATCCTCCTCATTTCAATCTTTGGCAAGGGAATAAAAACCATGTTTTATTTCTGCACACCACTCAAAGACAAACAATAAATATAAAAAGGTAGTCTACTAGTGTTGTATGTGACCCCATCATTGGTGACTGACGAGAGGTGATGATTTCCCTCCATCCTCTATTTGCCTCCGACCTCCAGTAGGTGAAATGTACTGCTAACTTACCTCAGATAGGATAAGTGAGTTCTTCAATTTATGCATCCTTAATAGAAGGTCGAGGATTCCAAAAGGGATTTTTCATGCATTTTATGTCATCAAGTAGAATTTTTCCAGAGTCTTACGACAATTTATAACTCTACATGTCTTATTTGACAATGGACCAAAAAAGACTTGAATTTTGGAGGAACATAATTTGGAAAGTACTTTCCCTTAATTGATGATAACTTGACTTTATTGTGTACATATAAAATCTCTTAGATTTAATGAAGGACCATTAAGAAGAACTTTACAAATGACTCCTTTTAAAATATGTTAAGCTTGCTTGTGAAAACTTGCTTGAATAATTTTTTAGGCAAGTTATTTAAATAAATTGCTTTTGTATCATCATCTTTTAATGTGGTTCATTAATGGATAACTACCTGATTTAATAAGGAGTTAAATTACTTATGTACGATTACAATTTTTGCCCTTCTTCCATCTTCAACCCATACAATTTATGCTTAAGGAATGTTGTCTTGTATATAAAATCTACCTTCATGATGGCCAAACAAGTTTTGACATAATTGAGTCCCAAATATCTTTTGCACTTCAGAAATCCATATGATGTAGGTATGCTCCTTGACAAGCTTTCTATGTGCCTCATAGTACCCAAAGATATTGTTTCCTTTGATAGTCCATTTTTCATAATTCATTTGCATATGTAGGTACAATGACGCTTGACAGATATGATAGATCCTTCTCTATACAGTGTAACTACATTTGGAATCTGCCAACTATGAAAATCATGACCTCGAATGTATCTCCAGATGAGATAAATTTCAATCCATGATTTGGAAATTGACTATGATTGTCCAGCTACCTATCAGAGATGGTGAGGTCAAGCCACTATGATCTATTTATGAAGTTGGGAATCAGATACCAATCACCTATAAGACAATGTCAACACTTGTTAAGAATGTTGATTCAAACTTCAGGAACTGAATATAGAAGCCAAAACATACTCGAATTAGATGGAGAGTTATTAGATCATAACCAATTTTTTCCATGCTATACTATATGACAATCTTTGATGGGCTACAACCTCTACCAAAATTTTCCCTATGAACGCATACGGATCTATTAGCTAAAGAATAAGAAATGATGTTTTTATATCAAGATGAGAATCATGATTCTTATGCCGTGAAGTCCACTATCTTCAAAGGTCCTTAAATGAAACTGGCAACATGCTTGTCTATAAAAATATAGAAATATATGATGAAATTCTAATATTTTTGACTCAGGAACTTATTTGGCGATAAATTATTCAGATCCACTTTGACAAGTGTAAGGATGAATTATACATCACAACTCCTATGCAACAATATCTTAACATTGCTCATGAGTGATCTCCCACCATCCAATAGGCCACCAGTGCCATAGATGACTCAATGCATAATTGCATCTTTGTTTCTCCCATCAAGTTTATTCAATGAACACGTGATCTGATACCAAATCTTAGATTTGATCAGAGTTTATGCTTGAAATCAACATCAAGACATAATACAATCAAAAATATATTCAATATTAATTCTACCATATACAAAGCAAATATATAGAGGGAGAGTTTCCTATAAAATAGGAAACCTCCTATAACAACTCTCCAACAACTCACTATATACGTGAAGTTGTTTTAACAACTTCACTTACAAACCATATTACGTTTATTATAATTATGAGTTGTTTCTCAACAACTCATAATATAATAATAAACAATTTCACACACACAAATATTAATTACAAATAATGTTTACACTATCAATATTCCTAACATATTATATCTTATTGATTCACAAGCTCTAGCGTAGATTCTTGCACCAGGTCTACTGGGTCCAAATAGAGTCAATTGATAGTAAAAAGTTTAATCATATTCAGCATACCCTTTACAAAACCATGACAAGAAAACTTCAGATTCTTAGGTACAGGAGATAATAGCCGCTAAACTCATGATGTGCCTCCTTCATCGGGGCCTCTTGATTTCCTTGTTGCTTCTATTGATGTTCCACCACCAGTTATCAAATTCTAACATATCCATGGGGCATCACGTTAAGATTTTCTTCCGATTCATTGATCATATTCGCATCCATTTTTTGGCAGTCTATGCTATCAATGCAATAGGTATGGTCTATCCAGTCAGATCTTACTAATGCATGATTTTTTGCATTAAAAACCTTATAGTTATTAAATTCCAAGAAATCCACGTATAATTACATTTACAACTCCTCATTCTTACTGCGTTGTGTCTAAATTATGTCCCATCACAGTTGAGTGGACTTATCCGATATTTACAAACCTTATATCCTTGTTAATGTCTCAAAAGGTGGAAGAATTGTCCAGCATGTGATATGCTCTTAGGTATTCCTTAGGTTCCACGTTGCACATGCTATCCAAAATCTATGAATCCAGGTTGTGTGCTCATATGTAGACACCCATAATTACGTCTGAGCAATTAAAATACTTAAATTGCGCTAATTATCTCCCTTCTTGCAAATTGTTGACATATCAACAAAAGACGCTCATCTTCACTCGTATCATCGTTAATTAATTACACTATGCTAATTAATTAAGTCACCTATCCAACAAACATACCCTAATTAAAAACATTCCGTTAATAAATCACTTCCTTCATATCTAGGATAATTAATTATTATTAATTAATTAACTTTCTCCTTCCATTAAACCAATAAATCAATTATTTAGTTGATTTAATTCCCTTTCTAATAGTCATAAATCATACTAACTACTTCCTCTAAAATTCTTTTATAAGATTGCACATCTACCTACTAATTAATCATCTTTGATTAATTAATAATACCCCCTTTACTCCACATGAGTCACTAAAGGACAAATTAAACTCTCCTAAAGTTAAGGTCAACCCTATCTAAACCCCCCCTTATCCATAACTAACTCAACATCTACCTATTATCCCACATACAAAGGGATGTAGTGATTCTTTTATCCATTGGGCTATATAAAGATCCCTCCTCCTACCTTTACACACTACACCTAAACTTATTTGAGAAGATAAATGCAAAGAACATAGCAAAATAGACTAACATAGCTTTCCTTTGTTATTCTTGAGAATTCACCATCTTGAAGAGTTAAGCCTCTTTTTCTAGCCAAAGTGTTTAGCTCATATGGGAAGAGTCAAAAGGGTCTTGTAGCCCAACTTTTATAAGCTCCTCATTCCTAGGTTCTTGGAATATCAAAAACAACTAATTTGATTGTCATGGAGCCTACATAGGTCCATTCATTATTTGTTGTTAGAGAATAGAGGATTTAGATAATTAACATTGTTAGTTTAAAATTTTTGAATATGATGAAATATTAGTATCTAACCTTGTTTAATTCTTATCTTGATGGTGCTTAGTATGTTGTTTAACTTATTATGCAAACTAGGGATGCACATATCCGTAATGTGAAAAGAACTATTTACCTCCTCAAACTACTGGCCGAAATGATCCAGTCCATGGAATTGGCAAAAGAAAATGAAAAGGACGGTACAGGGGCCGAAGGTGGTGATCAAAGAACTAACTACAAGTACTAGAAGGAGACTATAGTAACATTGGTCAAAGAATGGAACGGCTGTATGTATGGAGATGGTGGAAGATCTTGTCAAAGATTAAAGAAATTCAATGGTTTGGAATCTATTGTTTTGTTTACCTTTATGTTGTTAGTTTCATCCTTCAGACTATTATATATTGTAAATTCTATCTTACGGATATCATATATTATTGTCTTTTTTTTTTAAATTTGGAACTGGAACGACCTTTTAAGGTAAAAGTTTGTGGCCAATATGTAAGTATGCTATAGCTCTTTGTAAGGAGGTAGGGTCCCCTTAACCCTAATTTTACCTCTAATTAAAAAAAATTATGTTGTTTAAATTTTGCTAATTAAGGCTATTTAGGTGTTAGTATTTACTTGTATTAGCTTTAGTTTAAAAAAAACTCATGCACACACCCATCTTTTTGCCAAAAAGGAAAACAATGTATTGCAGTGGATGATAAGAGGCACCCATATTTTTTCAGGTAATTTATGACTGTTGTTGGTGGTTAGAAATTTGAGTTCAAGTTTCCCTCCCTTTCTTTTCTTCTTCTCTCCTTCATTTTCTAAAAATGTAAGATTTGTGCTCATTAAAATGGCTGAATTCCTACGAGTTCATACCTTGAGTTTGGTACCTGTAATTTATTTTCACCTTCTTCCATGAATGTAAATGATGTGCATCCTTTAAGCTATAAAATCAGATTTTGTGGCTATCTTTGTTCCCTAGTCTTACATTTTATTTATCCTTGCCTCTTTTTTTTCATTTCTTAACACAATGTGTTTTTTCCTTACTTACAGGATCCATTTCATGTGTTTTTTGTGTGAAGAAAGCTATATCTACATGGTTCTTTTCACTGGCACATCATTTTTACCCTCTCACCTGCATTTTCTTTCCTTCTTTCCTCTTCGTGGAGATTGATCAACCCTCTTTTAGATGATATTGTCTTCCCTTAGCTTAGGGTTCCCTTATGCATCTCCTTCTCTCTAATCACCCTGGTCCCTTAGAATCATAGTGTTAGCATTAGAAATAGGTGGAGGAAGTTGTCCTTCTTCAAAGGTCTATCTCAGTTCGTAGGTCCCACAACTGAGAGATAGTCCCATGTTGCCTCAGAATTCTTGGTCATTCACAATCATATCTAGGGTGTAATTTTGAGCTCCAACAGTTACTCTACAAATAGATTTAATTAATTCAATTTTAAATTAAATCAATACGTTAAAGGTATGTTTTCTCACCATTAATTTCAATTGATTTATTAAATGTCAATCCAGGCTAATGCCCTAGGAAAATATGCAACAATGTTATATCTCACACAGTCTTAACGAGTAGTCTTAATCAAATTAATTAAAAGTGTTTACTAAATTTCACACTTCCTAAATAGATCAAACTATTGTAAATGAAACAATGCTTAAAAATTTGAAATCAAACTTGGAGAAGTAAAATCACACTTGCAGAATTGAAATCACACAATTATTCAGATTGCATGGGAATTGAAAAATACATGCACTTAATCTACTCTTCATGATTTAACAACACATTTATGAAAATGACCAATAGTTGAAAATAAATAATGTTTTTGGCTTTTCTTTTTAAACCTGCAAGCTGTTGATTTAAACTAATCAAGATGCTAAAATTTACAGAATTAAGAAATTTTAAATAATACTTAAAAAGAATCTACTAGATTACTAATCTGACTTCCTTTAGAAATATTAGGCCCGTCTCCTCCTAAAAATGGGATAGATAATAAACTACTTCTACTGAATTAGAAATGCTAAAGTTTCATCAATTATTTGAAAGACAAAGAATTACAACATTGAATATGTAGAAATCTTGTCAAAATTAGTTGTCATTCTAAGATTTATTTTTCCCTATATACATCCAACATTTTTTCTCTTTAAAAATCTAATCCCTACGTTTAAGTGATAAATTTTTAAAAAAACTAGATCATAGATACAAGAATAGCTTTAGATTCAACTGACAGATCCTTGACTTAGGATAGATTTCACCTTGTTGGCAAATATTTAACTTATAATAGATTGTATGGATTTAAAAATAGACAAAATTTAATTACAAGATAAATCTTACAACTTGACAAGCATACAACTTTGGATTCTGTATCATATCCTTTTGACTGTATAAAATAAGCTTCCGAAAATAAGTTGTCATAAAATAAATATGGCAAAGGATGATCTGTTATTTGTGATGACTTATTATTTTTAGAAATTTCCAAAAATAGACATGCTAGAGTACAAGGATGTGATTGAGTCAAAGATGATCTCCTAATGGTTTCTAGTGGAAATTGGCACTTCCTTGATAGAATCTAATGCTTCTTTAATAGACTCTAATGCATGATGGATAGGCTCCGACACGTGACTGATAGACTTTGGTGCTCTAAGTAATAGAATATGACACTTAATAGAAAATATCCAAAGATGAATAGCTCAAATCCAATGTTGTTAGAACTTATCTCTAATAATGTATTAGAATTTTTATATATTTCAATCCTTTAAGACCTTTTTTATGTTAAAAAAAAATGTTGTTTGTTTGGTTAATTTAACATGTTTATAACATATAAAAATGAAAGGTTAGCTTTGATTCCTCTAAGAAACCATTATACTACTTTTATATTATATTTTTCAGTTACTAATAAGTACAATATCAACTTTTATACATAAAATTGGGAGCATCATATAAGGAGAATGAGGGAAAAAAGGAATACAAATAAGCTATTTTGGGGGCCCATCAGTGGTGTTGAATCTTGTTTGTGTTGTTTGATTTATGTATTTTTGGATTGATTAGGACGAGGAGGTAAAGCTTCTTATTTAAGGTAAGATCATGCATCCAATTTCATGTCAAATCCTATAATAGTGTTTCCTGGTGGGATGTCCTTGAAGACTCCCATGATGTTGGTGATGGTTTTCTCATTTTGAAATAAGTTAGATGATTTGTGATTTGGTTGGACTTTTTTTTTTGAAGGGGGGTAAATACATTGATGATGAAGTTAGGTGATTGGGATGATAGTGTCAATAAAAGGATTGGTGGAAAACACTGTCACAAGTAGATTTTTTTATTGATTTCAGTCATAAGTTATAGGTTTCTAGCATATGATGGAATATGAATGGGATTATGATGAAGGGAAATGGTTTCGTGGATATTGTGTTCATGGATTTCGAGGCCTTTGCCTTAATGATTTCATTATGAAAAAAAAAAATTATTGATAGGATATACATTTGATTGGGGGGGATGATGCAAGGTGGTTGTTATGAAACCAAGAGCTAGGATAGATTTTAGTTTCCTCGTTCATTACGAGGTTTTCCTTCATGAAATAGAAGGGTCCAAAATTGTCATGAATTATGATAGGTACATGAATTTAGGATGTGGGATGATATTTGGATGGTGGAAGATTCTTAGGGAGAGGATTGTGATGCATCCCAAGTGGTGGATAAACTAATACAAAACTCCCTCAATTGACAAGGTTTCAAATATAATATTTAAAGTGTGTGTATTGATTGGTCAAATATCTAGTGGTATGATGAAAATCATAGTAGTATTTTTCTTGATACTAAAGTGGTTTTGGCATCTTCCCATCATGTGTTTGATTGGTGGATGAGATATCATGTTTTTTGTTTTCAATTGATGGAAGATGGTGATCAAGGAAGGTGAATTCTCTTTGTTTAGTGGTATGTTCAAATTTCCCATAGGGAGAACAGTATGAGGTATATAATTAGATTTGTGTGGTAGAGGGATTGAATTGGTTGATGTGTGTGGCTTAGGAGCTGGAATGGATTGGTATAGCCTAGGGGCCAGAATAGATTGATGTGGCATAGTATTTGAATTAGATTGGTGTGGCACAAGGGCCAAAAGGGATTAGTTAGGCTTAGGGATGAAGTAGATTGGTTTTTGGATAGTATTGATTGAGAAATGAAGGTTGGGGTATCATTGGTATCAAGTAATGGATTTTATCTATAGACAACAATAGAAACCCTTAAAAATAATTATGGATCTTAAAACCCACAAAAAATTTCTCTCATAATTTTGAAAGACTCTGACGATGATCAACAACTTGTCCTCCACCTTCCCAAAGCACTTGCACGGTTCTTTCCCTTCATTCTCTGTCAAAAATAGACTTTCATGATTTAAAAATACATCAAAAGAAATATAAATTAAAACAATATCAGATGCACTAGGAATGTCTTGGAATTCTGAACCACTTTCAAATTTACACCAAGATCTGAAAATGCCCCTACACTGCTCAAAAATCCACTTTTCTACAAACTGCTATGTTTACAAAAAAATGTGTAGTCTAAAGCTTCCCCTTATATAAAAGAAAACTTTTGTGTGTGTGTCTATGTGTGGCCACCATGTGGTCTAACATCCAAGTCTATTTTTTGCATGAATGTGGTTGTGGGTTTGATACTCCCCAACCAACCCCCACCGCCCAACATTTGCTTTATATGGGAACTTTATCCCACATTGGTAGGATGAAAACTATTTTAAGCCTTTAAATAGGATTTCACCACTTGAGTATCTCATGTCTTGGGCCACACATCATCTCCTTTTACCAAGTTTGAAAGGTCCCTATGGGACATAGCATAGGTAAATGGTTTGGTCAGTTGTGCTTACTTGGTTTGGCATGTCGACAGTTGAGAGATTATTGAGAATCCATCATGGCATGAATATTACGATGGGGTTATTGGAATGTTTCCCCACCATGTGGCATGTAAAAATGGTGGGAGTTTGAACCACTAATTCTATGTGGCATGACCACATGTCTATCAACTACGTTCTTATACCAACATTGGGATTTAATCCCACATTCATAATGCAATTACAATATGAAGCATATATAATAAAAAAATGTGACAATGCTAATATGAAGATACAAAGGCAAAGGCACCCCTCTGCAAAAATAGTGTGTCGATCTTGGAAAAGGGTCCCCAACTAGAAAATAATAGGGCCCACTTGTCCAAACTTGAGTGTTGAAGACTAGAGGAAAAAACCAAAAAACACATTTTTATTATTTTTGCATTGTCATGTGTCACATTCTGATTGGTCTATTGCCCCTCATTTTGCCCCTCTAATTGGGAACTTCTATGGATAATATATTTCTCAAATGGAGTATGTTTTATGCATTCTAATGGGATTCAGAAATATATCATATCCCTCTATGTACTATAATGATTTTGGGACATCTAGGAAAACTATGTCCACTAAAATGACCTCAAGATCATACCTCCCCAGTAAGAAGGATTTTGTTCCACAAAAGTTTTTTTTACCCATTAAAATTGTCAATCATCTTCCTACATCTCACAACACACAAGATCCATAGAAATAGTTTTGTAGGTAAAATTTTACTGTAAATTATTGAAAATTATATCACAAATTTGATTAGTTTAAACTAGACAATAGAAATTCCAGCAAGAGGTTAGATTCTGACTGATTCCTTGTGAATTTTCCAACATCTGCAAATGAAATAGATCAACTTGAAAAGATTAAAAAATGCCAATAATAGGAAAATGTCTAACCAAACCCCTATAGATCTATCAATCCAAAGTGAATGTAACTATCATCACAAAATTGATCAGTTTTAAAATAGACAATCAAATGTCAAAAGAGGCAACTGTCAAATTGATTCACTGTGACATGTCCAATCTCTATAAACACAATCTCAACCAAAATACATCAGAAATTTTCAGATCACTACAACTGAAAATATGTTTTTCAGTGTAATCAAAATGCACTCTAACTTTGTAGCCATATTTAGAAATCACATTTATTTCCCACATGGGTTTTATAAAACATGTGATTTACAAGTATGGAAACAACAAAATTTTACATTGTGATCACAATTATAAACAGTGCCCAAAATATGGGTTTTTTTAAAATGCCTCCAACATATACACATGCCAGAAATAGAGATGCATTCACAAAATAGCAGTTACTCTAAAATACAAATATGGAAAAATGAGTGTTTTTCAATGTGCCCAACAACCTACGAAATAGTTGTGAAAAATCTCCAAAACTGAAAATATGAGTTGTAACATTCCCATTTTAAGTCTTTAGAAACAAGGAAAAAAAAATTTAAGAAATGTTCTCTATTCTAAATACATAATTTAGAACACACATTCCATAACAACCATTCTTATAACCGATAACCATATGCAACTGTAATGACTCGGTGTGCCACCAATCTATTCATATCATGACTCAACAAACTACTGATCTATTCTATTCCTATTTAACACAAGTGTTAAATACTTTTCTGTATACTTGGTTCTCTTACCCTATTCAGGGTATTGATTTATATGTCTAGGAACCTAATTGATACTTGCTACCAATACTCATCTGCATCTCGAACCTTAGACTAGGTGACATAGGACAACGTAATCAGTAGCTTACGATACTTTGGCCAAATTTTTCTAACATACTGTTCATATTACTCATTCCTTGATGGAATACTCATCAATCTAGAATATGTCCTTCACCCCACTCAATGGTTATCTAGAATGTCCTTTACTGACTTCCGTCAGTCCACTAGCCTAAGGTTTAACCCTAGTTCAGGTTAACAACATAGGTTATGATAGGAAAAAGAAGCTCACTAATACTTAGGATATATTGGCATACTAGGTTAACCTAGGTTAACCCCATGTGCCAAGGTACCCTAAGTCCTAGAGGGCTACTTCATATCACAACTATGCTAATACCCAGTCCTAGAGAAAAAACTAATTTCAATTCCATAAGCGTGTGTAGATCTAGACGATAATTACATAAGGGTGTTACAAACATGTCAACTACAATGTCGTATCCTCGAGGAGATCCTAATCTTCTTGAAGGTACAGCCCTGTAGTTGGTTTTGTGTGTGCTAGCATCCTATATAGAACAGCCTCATTGAGATGTACACCCGTATGAGATTATTAATATTTAATTAATTTGGATAATTCAAAAAAGCAGATTTCAGCAACCCTATCCAAACCCTAATAAAACTCTCCCTAAGTTCTTTTCAAATTAGGTTTCATTACTCCTTGGAGAACTTCCTTAACTTATGATTGCTTTTATTTTTGGTTAATTTTAGCTTAATACGCAGTTACCAAAAAGAAAGGACAACAACCTCATAAGTTCCATTTAATGTGACTTAACCATTCAATGAAGTATAATCAACCACCTAGGTTGTTGTTTCACTCGGAAATGCTTCGTTCCTTATAGAAACAGATAAGGTTAGGGTTAGGAGGAATACCTGTAGAATGTCGAGATGGTGTGCGCGTACCGTAGAGAAAGATCAGGTTGACTGCGGAGAACTCCTTTTTGTCTGGGAAGGACTACCTGCAAATAAGAACACAAGACCACAAGATTTTGATTAAACAATAAATGAGGAAACTGCCTTGGGCCCAGGAAATGTAAAACTTCCTTTCGAAGGTGGTCAGTTTCCCTGCTAACGTGAATTAACACAAAAGACTGTAAAATATCAATTAAATTGCTTGGCTGAACTGGGTAGGGGAAAGGCTGTTTTTCCTGGTTTTTGATCAAAGGAACCGATGCCGGTTACTGATAACCGATACCGGTGGGTTCTAGGATCTTCTGGGCTGGTTGTGGAGTTTGTAATGGCTGGTTTTTGGATAGTTTTTAGGAAATGGGATGGTTAGAAACAAAAGAATGACAGCTAGAGGCAATGGTATGTTGGATAATGGATTCAGAAACGGATTTGGGAGGACTGTAATTCCAAAAGCATAAGAAATGTTATAATGGAGGACATGCAAGATGTAACTTACTGGTTTTGATGAAGGTGCAAGTTGATCTCCTTTGCTATAAAACCCGTCTAATATTTTCACTCGTCTCTGCTTGGTCAAGTGAAGATCTGGACTCTGTTCCTCGTTCGCAATGCCCTCGCTCGATCCAAAAATCCTTTGATTGATCTCTCAAAATGAAATTCCGATCCGTTGTTTTGGTTTGGGAAGCCCATTTACAGGGAACCGATGACGGTTGCGTAACCGACGGCGGTCGAGTAGGAACCGGCATCGGTTAGGAAAAAGTAGGCTATTTTTACTAAAATAGCCCACTTTCCCTGTTTTTCTCCCGAGAGATCAGTTGCAGGCTTGGTCAAGTGGCTAGAAGGTCGGCTTTTGGTGCGAGTAAGGAGGCATTAGTTATGGATGTGAGTCTAGACCAAGTCATGGGTCTTAATTAGCTTAGTTTAGGGTTAGGGCTAGGTCATGATGAGGTGGCAAGGTGAGGTGGCGGGTAAGGTGATGTGGATTTATCAATTACAAGGTAATTAATAAATGATTGTGTAAAGTTTAGGTAATGAGGTTAGGTTGCGAAATGGGATGCGGGTCACAAGGGGTCGTGAGACACGAATTTGGTGTCTACAGATTGATGGGATTTAGGGATTTTAGAGGAATTCTAAAATAGGTAGTCCTAAAGGGGGATATGATTAGCATCAAGTATTTCCTAAAACTCTGAGCATCCATGAGGAATATTAGGAGGTCTAAGATTCTCTAAAGGAGTAGGAGATGGTGGTGAAGTTGGTCAAGAAGAAATGGACTAAGAGAAGTTTTTCTAGAAGGATTGGTTTCAATATGAGGATCATTTTAGACATAATGGTCTTCATGAAGTGAGACCATGGAAACATAAGGTTGGGAGATCAATGGTGTGATATCAATTTCATAAGTTTGTTGGGAAAGATCATTAGAAGAATGGATATCATTAGATGAGGTGGATTTTTACATTTGCTTTTCTTGAGAAGAAGTGATAACAGGCATGAAGTAGATAGACATTTTTTATGTAGTTTATTAACAAAAAAATCAAGAAAAAAATGATCATCATGATTAATAAAAGAGTGTAAGAAAAGAAAAGAAAAAGTCTCAAAGGGGAACCTAGGAAAATGGACCATCTAAGGCTGGTTTCAGAATTTTTAGCTTTGGATTCCTTGATATACTTGAACGTATGTGAGGCCCAAATATGTGATAAATTTATAATGTGGCCAAAACATTGTTGTAGATTTCCTATTGGGTGATGAAATCCCAATAGTTCCACCTATTAAGGGATGTTTAGATGTGTCAATTTGTGTATGTTTTTAGATGTGTGTGAGGGAGTGTGTATACAACATGTTAAACCCCCCAATTAACCTAGATTTATAAGCAAGGATGAAAGGGTTCTTTTAGATCCAAAACAACATATGGATATTCGATGAGGACAACAAAAAAGTGATACAATGTGATAAAGAAAAAGATGGGGAATAAAAATAAGGAATACATGGAATACACTTTTCTTTTTAATTGACCTTCAAAGCAAGCAAGCGAGCAAAATCAAATCCAAGCAATCTGTGATCCAACACAGAAAATAAATCAAGCATGATCCAACAAACATTCCTTCCCTTAAATGTTAGTATAGGATGATAAAATAAAATGAAATGAAGAACAAATGAAAGAGTCACCTAGAAAGGGTGGGTCCCACTGGGCGTGCCAAAATGTTGACCGAATTTCCTCTTTCCTTCTCAGATTAGTGAACTAGTAATAAATGAAACCCGTAACTTCAAAAATGAATGGTTTATGGTACCTTGGGATGATAGGAATGGATGTGGGTGAAAATATGAACTCCTCCTGCGAGCTAGATAATATGCACAAAAAAAAGACTAAGAAGAAAAATGGATTACTAGATAGGATGGACGGTTTCCCAACATAATCTGGTCTCAAGAAGTGTGATCTTCCTAGGATGTATGTTAACCCTCTTTTATATAAATATAAGATAAAATTTATGGATAATGGATATGATATAATGTAAAATCTAATATGAGTAGAAATTGAAAATGTAGAAATGTGAGGAAATTATAGATCCAATTAAAATAAATGTAAAGTAAATCAACCCTACATGGGCTGACCTTGA